>JAPYYX010000509.1:0-52298 GCA_030522605.1 Cremastinae sp. B BG-2022a | reverse complement strand
CACCTTCTTAATCCGCCAGGTAAGAGAATTCTTCTCCCTCTCCTTCTCTCAATCCCTTCCATCATTACATCTTTCGTCGTATATACATATTCTCTCACAAAACATTTCACATCTTTTACTTTGTAAAGAAAAAAGCAAAGCTGGGATCGCCGGGGTATTTGTTGAGAAAACTCAATAAAACGGGAACAATTCGGCTCATGTGCAAGAAACTGCAACCATAGTTGCAATTTATATAAATGTGGGAGAGCATAGAGACTAGCTATAGTCACCATGTGTGAGAGAGAAAAATAATCAAATCGGATGCTAACCATTTCTTAATATAACTTTTTTCATCCTGATTACCTGTATATAATTTATTTTAATCAATAATAAATTTATTTATCATTGGTATGTTATATAACAATCAGTTTAGAAAAACGAATAGATGTACTCCGGATTTAACTGAATAAAATAAAAAATTTTTGCTCACCTTCCTCGTTAGTGTCATTTTCCAAAAGCCATATTTCTTCCTCATCGAAATGGGCGTCTCCGCCACGATCGCGTCCAGGGAAGAATGCATGAGCTAAAATTTGACCTCTCCCATCGAATGGATATCCGTCCCCGTGATAACCTCTGAAAATGAACAAAAAAATTAATTAATCTTCAATTTTAAGAGATCCGGAAGAAAATATTCTTCGTGAAATTTGGTTCTAAGAGCTCCGAGCTAATTTTCGTTATTGCGTTTCGTGATGCACGAAAGTATTTTTCGCATTTCCTGAGTGCGAGAATCCACTTACGAATCCGTGGAAAATCCGTGTATCTCGAGTTTTTGTGTGTAAAAACTTGAAAATTTAGTCTGCGTACACGGAAAAGCAAGAAAGCCAGAGAAAATATTCGCGTTCTCATCTCTCTTTATCCGCGACTCCGTCGAGAACTCGGAAATCGCGTCGACGAAAATGTTTCCCAGCCGTGGAAAACGCAACTTCCGGAAACGCAATAGCCTCTTTTCGCGTAAGCACAAAAATTACCAGGGCGAATATCGCGTGCGGGAGGAAAATGCCGGAGAGAGAAACGAGACTCGCGAAAATGGAAACCTTTTCACCCTCTTCCTTCTCCGTTAATTTCGTTTGCAAAAAATCGTTTAAATTCTCGATGCAATTAAAAAAAAATTAGATCTTGGTTTTCCCACATTTTTTTTCTCGTTCTGGTGCTCTCGAACCTTCAGGAATCAACGGTCGAATATTTTCACGGAGCTCCGATGCTCGCTGGCTATTTATTTTCCACGGATTCGATAGAGGAATGATTGGAAATACGATCGGAAAAGCTCGATCGTAATTCGCGAGTCTTTCGTGAGAGAGCCGAGCTACGAAATGGGCCAACAGGCAAAAAACAGCAAAAGGAAGAATTAGAAACATGCGAAAAATGTGTATGTACAGACATATATCTGTATGTGTATATGCACTGCTCACGTACATACATATAAAAAACAAGGTAATCGATGAGTATATAAATATACATAGGGATGAAGCAGTTTTCGGCGTACTTGTTCGGAATAGTTTCTGGAAAGTTTCTCAGTTCGTAGGAGAAAAAACCAATCCGAACGGAAACAAAATTTTCTCGTATTCGACATTCAAAATACGAGAACGAAGGTAAGAAAAATACGAGAAAATTCGCTCGTATAAAAAAAAAATGAGTGAATATTCATGCCCAGAAAGAATTTCCTTGAAAACGAGATTTAGGGATGGATCGAAGAAAAATAGCTCGAACGTTCTCTTTTATTTTTTTCCATTAAATTATCCCAGTGAAAAATTATGCACATTGTGCATAAATAACGAATTACGTCGTGCAAAAAATTAATGAAATACAGCGAACTCGTTTCGGATATTCTGAGGCTGGGAAAGAGCGAAATGAATTCGTTATGAGGGCAATTTGCTAAAAATTTGTACCGATTTAAAAAATATTCCGCGATAACAAAAAGATAGAGAGAAAAAGGGACAGAGAGCGGTGATTTAATGTTTGAATAAAACGAGTAGAATATTCGAGTGTTGAGAATGATTGCGCCGCGAGTGAATTCGAGTGTCCTGTTTTACCAAATGCATACAAATTTTACGTCAATCGCAACAATACCGAAACCATTCCGCGACCATGCAAGTGAATTTTTCCATTCAGCTGACAATTAGTCTCTCGTTCCCCGACGCAAAAAATGTCCCGTGTCCATTATATTTATCCCCGGACTACGAAATTCTCTTGGTAATGCACGATTCGCGTACAAAAAAAAAGGGAATTTCACTCAGAGGCGAATGAAAAAGTGAATAAATAGCGACAAAGTGGAATTTTTATTATTTTTTATTATAAAAATGCTTATTTGTCAAAGAGAAAAATGTGGAGAGGGCACGGAAATAGGGCAAAATGGAGTTTCGATGGAATAAAATGGGATGAGAATATAAGATAGAAATGCTTGCGGTTTTGTGGGAAGAGAGACAACGCGTGAATTATAATTTCGAACGTTATACCGGCTCGGCCGAACAATGGAGAGTAATTTGGCATGTTGTCCGTTGGGAGACGACGTGGACAGCCAGGTTTGTTTGTCTCTACGAACATTTTATCCTGCACATGGTTTTATATAGATATATATGTATTTTGTATGTATATACATTATACATATGTATATATACGTATGTATATGTGTATATGCATTATGAATACGCGGTATTGGAAAGATTGCACCGAATCCAGGCTATGCATCAAAACTCTCGCCTGGTTCCTCTCTCGATTTTCGTTTTAGCCCACATGTCTAACGGATTATTCGGACTAAATCGTCGGTTTACCACTTGATAAAGAGAATTTTTATTCAAACCTCATTTTTCAATTTTTTTAAAATTAAATCGTGTACGAATTTTTCCGATTCGAAAGTGAATAAAGCGTTGAATCTACAAATCGGAACATTTTTTAAAATTTTTGTTGGGAAATCATTTTTTTTCGGTTTACTCGAGAAATCGTTCGTTTATCACTCTGATGAAGAGGATTTTGATTTTAACATTTTTCATTTTCTTTTTAAATCGAATCATGAATTGAATTGAATTCAATAATTGGAAAATGAGACGTAAAAACGTTTTGAATCACTGAATTTAATTATGGAAACTTAAAAACATTATTTTTCAATTTTGGTAAAAAAATAAGTGGAATTTCATGTGGAATTTTTTATTTTTTTATATTTTTTTAGAAATTTGGAACTGAATTTATTAATTGGAAAACGTGGAGTGAAAAAGCGTTTCAAATTACCAAATTCACTAATAAAAGCATTAAAAACTTGAATCCTGGTATCGAAATAAATAATTTCTTTTCCGAGAGAGTGCTTGAAATTCATGAAAAATGGGTACGCGGTTTCGACGAAATTCGAATTTGAAGTGAACACGGGGTCTCAGAGAGTGTGCGTTTGCCGAGGTTTTGCGGTCTCGCGCCCTGGACGTTTCAAAAAGGAGAATATGGAAGCGGACATTCGCGTTAGAGCGAATTTTCCGGAAGTGTAATACGGGGCGAGAGTAGGACGAGAATTGCGACGATGCGCGTCCGAGCCGGGAAGGCAAAAGGAGAAAATGAAAGAGAAAGAAGAAGAAGAACAAGGGAAAGACAGGAATTTCACAGGAAAAGCGTCATTTTGCCATTCTCTGTGACACATTGTGCCAGATGGAAAAGGATACGCGCTTCAGCGCTATCTTCACACCCATGTATGTGAAATATTCCATTGAAATTCGAATCGGCCACACCGCGGTTTTGTAACAGTATGTATTAGAGAGGCAAACGAATCTCGCCCTCGTTCTATCAACGCGTTTGGACAGATTTTAGTAATATTATCCACAGGATTCCATACCTTTTCGTACTCCGACACCATCTGGCTCGACCAATGTGATTTCTTTCACAAATGGAGAACAAAAATTCAAATATTTTTACATCTTCGATCAATGTCCGAAAAATTGAGCTACAGTAATTAAAAATCACTTTATCAATAATCACTTTATCAATTTAACAAATTGTTTTATTTGCTTTTGTTTTTATAAATTTATTTATGATTATTTTCATTACGAAATTTATGATTACAAGATTCATAGTCAAATAAATGACAGTAGAGACTCTATCGGATCGTTTCTTTTATAGCAAAGATTATACGACAAAATTTAACTCAACGATGAGATATAGGAAGAACGTTGTGCATGAGAGAGCGTGCGAATCGTCCTCGGCAATTAGCCCGATTTAATTAACGTTTATCGATCGTTTCGCCTGTGCACCTGATGACATGCTCGGTGGGTGTGTGCATTACGCTCACGTTTGTATTTGCTCGTGTATACAGACGTAAGTACATACGAGTGTACGAACGATAAGGTCATCTAATATATCCACAGAAACTCGTATCTAAAATTTTGATACACGAGAAATCCAATACAAGTCACTTCGCACAAAAAAGGTTTTTTATATGAAAATGTAACTAACATTTTTTGCAAGAAATGAATTTGATAAAAAATAGACTGATAAACGAACGATTGATATGTAGAAAAATTAGAAAAATATTTAACAAAAATCTGGTTAGATTAAAAATTGAAGTGATGTGTAAAGTTTAATATTTGTTCGTTGACATGGACAAAAAAGTTTTCATAGTAAAAAGTGACAATTTTTTATGATAAGAACAAAATTTTGTTGTATGTACTCCAGATTAAGATATGAATGATTTATAACAAGATTAAAAACAGATTCGATTATTCTTAACCAAAATTGTATTTGATCGAAAATGACAGAACTGATGCATGCAAATTTTATTCATTCAGTTAAACCGACATCAAGGGAAGAATTTTTCATAATCACATGCACTAATATTTTTATCGTAACTTTTTTGAATCATTTTTTGTGCAAAAAAAATTTTATGGTAAGTACAGCGAGTTAATTAATTAATAAATTAACGATTTCTAACAAGATTAAAAACAAATGAGTCAACAATTCGTAACCAAAATTTTCTTTGATCGAAAATGGCATGAGTTTTATTATTTGTTCAGCTAAATTGACATTGCGGGAAGAATGTTTCGTAGCCCACACGTAAAAATGAAAATATGCGAATGGTAAACCGAGCTCGTTAGACGCGAAATAATTAATGTCTTTACGCGAGAGGCACTAATTGACTCGATCCCGTTTTTGTTATTATTATCGGAGAGAAACGGTGCTTTCGAGTTACATTATTATAATTGTCATCCATTGCGGCTTTGTCGTAATAGCCGCGAAACTGTTTGTCCTCGCAGACACAGCCCGGATCGAGAAAAGCGATAAAATGGTACAGATTTCATCCGGTGGGCTGATGTTAATAATGGGAGTGATGGACAGTTAATATTTTTATGCACGCAGAAAAATGGGTATGAAAATTTCTGCAATTCGCGAAATGGTGGAGAATAAAACGAGAACGATTACCGCTCCGTTTTCTCGTTCTCGTGTCCTTAAAAAAGACTCATGAGCAAGTTGGAAATTTTTTCGCACTATAACCACGAAAGATTGTTCCATTTCAAACGAGCACATTTTTATTCTCCGCGATATTGCTCGTAAAATGCATATTTTTTATATTACGGGGAATAAAGAATGGACACTCACCGACGAAAGTAAACCAAGATGTCGGCCTCGTCGCTGTCTATCTCCTGAAAGGTGAGCTTCGAATTGCTCGCCCACAGATCCAAGGCTTTGCTCAGCTCTCGCCTCACACCACCGGTCTCTAGGCCACTCGGTTGTTTCGTTCTCAGACTGAAAATAATTAAAAAACAAAATTATTATAATTATTATAAAATATATTAAAATTATTCTTTCCTTATTCAAAATTTTTGGAAGTTACATCAAATTGGTTTATCTATTTTTTAAATGTTCAGTTTCATCCAAACTAAAACGAATTTTAAATTCAGATCTCTATCTAATAACATCAATGATCGATCAACCCTCTTGAGGATCCCCGAGCTATAAAATTGGTGACGTAAAAGTAAATTTACCTGATGAATTCCTAAAATCTAGGATTCGTGTTTCTGTTATCGAAAGTTAAAACTTTTTATTGTATCATTCTCTAACTCTCTAACGATTTAATAACAATTTTCATATTACTTATTTGAGTAATTAAAAAACTCAAATTTCGGACCAAATTTTTTATATAATAATGTTTATATCTAAAACGTTAAAAATAGTTTTTCCGAATTGTCTCACGAATAAAAAATCTTCGAAATAATGCGTCCCTGCCGTTAATAAACGTCGAGAGAGCCCGAATGGAAATAAACGGTTTTTCTCCTGGCACTTTTGGTCAGGCGCAAAATATTTCGCGCGTGAATAGACACGAGAGCTGTTTGAGTAAGATATTCCGGAAAGGGAGGAAAAAGCGAGCAAATACGTGGATTCGGTGCAGTTCGAAGCTTTATCCTCTCGCGCGTATTAAACTCGCCGGAGGGGTTGCTTCCGACTTGGTCACTCTTTTTTCTCGTCTATACACATACATATATATCCGAATTTATACACATCCGCGGAGAGCGCGTGTAAATAAGGGCGCATATAAATTTATATTTGTATGTAAAGGCGCACTGTTTAGGGGATGAAGAGGGACCAGTGAATTATGGAGACAAAAGTTGCCTCGCCCGAGCCACACGCATATTCCCAGAGGTGGGAAGAGAGCTCTGGACAGGTGACAAGAAATTTTCTACAACGCACTTGATAAATTAGATCTTCCTGTAAAATAAACCAAAAAAGGATCTGTTCGTGCATTTTTTTTTCGTGGAATGTTCATTGCTCGGATTTTTCAAAAAAAGAAGTCTGGACGAAAATGATTCAGGACGATGAAGCGATCGTCGACAAAAAAGAAGAAAAAAATCATAAATACGAGTAAGGTGCTGTGGATTAGAATTTATTTATTTTTTGTTTTCTCGAAATTTATCGTGACACTTCGATCCGTGAGAAAAAAATAGAGGAAAGAACGCGGAAATATTTCATAGTTTCGCAAACACATAAATTTTCCTTTTTTTCTCCGTTTATTTTTTTGTGTGTTATTTTTTCTTTTTTTTTCGTCAGCAAATCCATGATGACGGACGAGAAGAGCGCGTGACGAGAAATGTTCCGGGGTGAATAGAGCGGAATAACTTCGGGGAAACAAAAGTACAAATGAAAAGTCAACTGCTAGGCGAATGGAGCGGATAAAAAAGAGAAATGGAAAATTTCGAGTTACGTTCGCATACAGCTCGGCACCCGGGAACCTTAACCCGAATTTCGAATTCCGAAAAAATGAAAGACAAATATTCTTCATTATCAAATAGAATATATTCTTCCATTTAGCTCTCAGATGAAAAGCCTTTCTCCTCAACCGAATTCCGAACTTTAATTCCAGCGAGGAAGAAAACGAGAATAAAAATTCACAGGGAAAAAAAATTCTAGTTTGGAAAGGCCTGTACGTGTATTTTAATATTTTTATGTGCTCTCGTACCCAGCTATATATTGAAAAATGTAGAATATAAATATATATGTATAAGGGTTGAGAGGCATGTCACGAAGTAGAAAAATTTTTCGATGCGTCGTCTCTGGTTCTCGACGACCATCCGCATCGTCGGAACGAGAACACTGGATAGCGAGAGAAAGAGAGAGAGAGAGAGAAGAGAAGGCAAAAGAATGACACGACTCGCCCGGTTATTTCTCTCCGTATATCTCATTGTTCCCGCGGAATAAAACCATCCCTTTTATTCATAGAGAAGCGTGGATGCATTACGAATAAAAGAGGGGTGAGGAGGAAGTTCGAAAGAGAAAAGGGAAACACGAAGGATATAAAAGCTAACAAAAAAAAAAAGAAAAAAAATTCTCTATTTTTTGAAATCGCAGATTTTCGAACAATTCGAATGTCAAGTTGAACGTACATGAAAAACAGGAAAAAGTAAAAAGGGCGAGAAAAATAGAATAATAAAAAATGAAAAATAAAACGATATTCGAGCGATGCTTTCACGAGTTCATAACGAAGACCGTGTTTTGGTCCTTTTTTTCCTTTTTTGAAAAATATAAGGGATGAAAAGTAGGTAGGTCGAGAGGACGACGCGAGTGTTCCTCCAACGTCGCTTTTTTTCTCTTATTTTCGCTCGTTTCTTCCGGTGGCAGTTTCTCACCAGGCTGAAGTGTCTACGCGAATATAGATAAGGAATGAGAATCGAGAAAAATAAGGAAGAGGCTGAAAAGAGAGTGTGGAGTCAAGGGAGAGAGAGAGAGAGAGAGAGATGAAAAAAAAGAGCGAGAGAGAGAAAGTAAAACGCGAGAGGGGAAGATTCGTTCGCTGATTTACGATCTCGTGCGTTCAAGCCCAAAGCACCTCGACCGGGAACAAAACTCGTACCTTTTCTCCTTCCAACCCCTCCAGTCATCATACTTTTGAGTTCTCTAGCCCTCCTTCACCTCCTCCGTTTTCCCTTGGGTAAACACATCGCGAAAAGCTCTCCGCGCTTTTTTATACTCGCTAAAATTGAGAGCAATCTTTCAACCCCGGAGAGGCAGTCTCGAAATTACTTATTTAAAAACTTTGTTCTTCCACGCAAATCGCGAGAAATATTACAAAAGGAACGAAATGAGATAACAGAGACAGCGAAAAAGATTTTCAAACTATAATTCCACACACAAAAAAAACTTACAATACACATTTTCTACCATTCAAAACAAAATTCAAGGATTATAATATTTTACTTGTTGAACGAAATATTCCAAAAGAAAAATGAAATAAAACCGATAGTAAAATTTTCTTTTGCAAACATGCAAAAAATATTTCGAAAAAATTTCATTTCCAAACCTTTGAAAGTACTAAAAAATGCATAAAAGTTCTCGCATCATTATACACAAAGAATAAAAAGACTCTCACGAATATGATAAAAAACAGAATCGATACAAAAAGAGAAGTCAGGATGAAAGTCTCGATGAGGAGTCCCAGAATGGAAATAGACGAAGCGAGCGGCAAAGAGAGAGGAAAAGAATGAGATCCGGGAAAAAAGAAATGTTTGGAGATCGATTGAAGATTCGAGAGGTTATGGAGAGTGTAAAGAAGAGAACGAAAGGACCGGAGGAGTAGAGAGAGCTCGCATAATAGAATTATCTATAAAGAGAGGAGATATAAAGCCTGGAATCCGCGAACACAGCGCGTTCTCCCTCCCCCCGAAGGCACGAATGCGTCGCATAAACATGCAAATTCGCGCATATTCGCGTGTATATATATATATATGTATATAAGCGCTCATTCGTGTGCGCGAAACGCTGTGGGAGCTCCGATGATGGGGAAGGGACAATCTATACGGCACTCGATCAATCTCTCGGAAGGAGGACCGTTCGAGAGTAACGTAGAGACAGCGTGAGCTCGCTTCTGCTCCTGACACAATGCCACGGCGATCGAGAACTCTCGGAAACTTCAAATCCTCGTCGCGTCTTCGGATCCTTGTGCAAATCACAAGTATATAGTTTTGTGTACACTGTACACTGAGAGGATTATATATCTATGTATATATTATTGTATATATGTATATATTATGTATATGATGTATATATGTATGTATACGTTTGTGTATTTATTTGCGTGATCCCGTGAGAGTGTTTCTCGAATGCTTTATTAACGGGCAAACTGGTATTGTCAGGGTTGACGAGCGAGTAAATCATTTCGTCAAGAGGACGCTCCCGAATTGAAAGAGAACGGAAGAGAGAGAGAGAGAGGGAGAGCGAGAAAGGTGTGAGGGACATCGGATGAGATATCGAGTACACGAATTGTCCTCGCTTTACAAATGCTTCATGTCATCGACCCAATTATCCTCTAATAGAGTGTCGTATCTCAATGTCGATCTCCTCGTACTCGAACACAATCCCTGTCAATCGTAACGCACTTTGTCTTTAACGTGACACTCTGGAATCGCGAAACAAATGCTTCGGGTTTTTTATAAATAGGTGAAAAATGGTCGAATCGAATGTCAAGCGTTTGATGATTTTTTGGGAAATTGAAAAAGATTTTTTTTAAAATTCAGTTTTAAGAATTATATAAATTTATTTAGTGGATGAGGAATGATAAATTGTTGAAAAATTATTTTATTAAACTTCAAACGTCGAGTAAATAATTTTTCATCAAATCGACATTTTTTTCTCCTGATTAATAATAATTCAGGTTTAAGTAAATTTTAGCAACGGATAAGTGAAATGATAAATTGTCAGAAAATTATTTTATTAAACTTTAAACTTCGAGTAAATAATTTTTCATCAAATCGATATTTTTTCTCCTGATTAACAAAATGCACGTTTGAGACATAAATAAACTTTGGCAACAGATAAACGAAATGATGGATTGTCAAAAAATAATTTCACCAAACTTCAAACCTCGAGTAAATAATTTTTCATCAAATGAACATTTTTTTTCCAGATTAACAATTCCGGTTTAAGACTTAAATATAAATTTTGTCAACCTACAATCGAAATGATAAATTATTAAAAAATAATTCTACCACACTTCAAACCTTCAATAAATAAATTTTTTATCCAATCGACATTTTTTTCCTGATTAACAATTCAGGTTTAAGACTTAAATAAATTTTGGCAACGGATAAGCGAAATGATCGTAAAAGCGGTGTGGCGAGGTGATAAAGTAGGAAGGAAAACGGTGCGATAACGAATCGAAAATGTGTGTCGAGTGATCTTAAAAGCGCCATAAATATTGAAGTGTTCGTCAGGCCGGGAGTAAGCGAAGAGAGCCCAGAGCTTGAAAGCTCCCGATCTATGGTTACGGGGCTCCCGTACGAGCGTTAACGAAATCATGGTATATGAGAATCGTTGAGGCTCTCGAGTACTGCATTAAAAGCGAAGAGAGATAATAGCGTGAACAGTCAAGAAGAGAGAGTGAGAGAGAGAGAGAACGAGAGACAGAGATATATAGGAAAATTGAACGAGATAGAGAGAGAGCAAGAGAGAAAGGGAAGTCTGATAACGAACGATATGCCTGAGCGCCAAAGTGCAACACTGGATGTGTCAGAGAGCCGTGAATTAATTAGACTCTCCGTAAGGGAGTGAGTGAGACACGGCCGGATGTGAAGGAAGACGAAGAGAGAGAGAGAGAGAACGTGCTCGTAATATCACGGAAGGAACAACTGAATCTCTACATGCTATCCCCATCTCGCCCTTCGACCCCTTTCCCACGGCGATCCATCCACGCTCCGTCCTTAATCATATTACACATATGTTGCCTTTGTTGCAATGTCTAGAACCCGAGAACAGAACCTAATATCGGCAATGTGTGACGTAAACGAGAAAAAAAATGAAAGATCTCATTGAAATTTTGAGAAAAATTTCACATCAAAAATTTAATATTTTTTTTATCTACAGATTTATTTCTATGTCTGAAAGATTCATTAAAAAGTTAGAAAATTTTAAGTAATGAAGAAGTTGATAACAGAAAATTAAATCGTACAACATCAAAAGAAAAAAAATTCTTCATTTAATAAAATTATCAAGATGTGAAAAAAAATTTTTCATAAAAGTAATTTTTATCTCCCCTCTGGTTTTTTTTTATTTTTGCCTTTCTACCTTTAATCTCGGTAAGATAAAATTTTATATACCAATGCGCGAATAGTACACATTTATGTAAATACGTTTCCGAGTATTCAGGCGTTAATGGTATGGACAGATAATAGCGCAGAGAGACAAACGAATGGACAAACAAGCCCCTGGGATGAGCAGTGTGTAGTCTCTCTGGTAAAAGCCAGCCAAGCGACGGAATTCAGCTTGCGGAATTTCCCATCTGTACATTTTCCTTACACTCGACGCGATAGCATCTTTAATCACGTTGCGCACGTGTACACGTGCATTCAAAAATACGCGGGCAAAGGGCATTCTTATCAAAAAAAGAAAAAAAAAATTTCAATCTTCATCCCTCGTAAAAAAATTAATTTTTCGGGTTTTATCTAAATTCTGATCATTGATAATATTTTTAAGACGACCTGTATATACGAGAGAGTAAATTTACATGCGTGTAGGTGGCTCACGTCTATATGTATAAGGCTATGACGTGAACATCCTTCGTGCCAGGATGGATCGAGCTGTTTATGCAGAACCCAGAACGAGGGGATGTGTCGGAGGCATTTGGGAGCTTACGGCCGCGAGCTTTACCGTGCACACTGTGCACTGTACTCTTTGGTATATACGTACAGTAATTCCTCTCTACATCGTATTCTCGGTTCTCGTCTATTGCTCTCTTTTTCTCTCTCGCTTTCCTTCTGCCCTCTCTTGTATCGTTCAATTTTGGTACACGCAGTGTGTGCTCTATTCATACCAAAGCCAGAACGGTGCGAGAGCCGCGTTCTGGCTCTTCCCCGAAAGTCTCCTTGACTCTCTGACCCTCCAATACGCAAATGTGCTCGTGAATTCGCTAACCGTGAACAATTTTCGATAATAACCGAATTCTTTCTCGGACATGGGGTATAACTAGCTTTTTTTTGCGGATCAAATAAATGGCTATTCTCCATCGGAAATTTCCTGTAAATTGCGAGAAAAATAGTTGAGGAATTCCAGGGTGAAAATGCAGGGTGGAAAGTTGGGAGTTATTTTTTAAAAGTTTCTTGGTTTCTGGGTTGTTGATTTTCACTGGAGAGCTTTTTTAACTATTTTTCCAGGAATGCTCAGGAAATTTCCGATTTAACGTGGTTTGGAACGTGATTGAATAATCGTTATGTTGATTTTTTTTCTTGAATTTCTTGAGACGAAATAAATAATGTAAAAACATTGTATTCGATGTGTTCGTTTAGAAAATGGCAATGATATATTTCAATCGACGAAAATTAAGAATAATTTGAATGTTGGTACAAAATATGAAAATTCTTTTCTGATTGAATAATCGTGATTTTGATTTTTTTTCTTGAGTTTCTTGAGACAAAATAAATAACGCAAAATGTATATTCCATATCTTCGTTCAGAAAATGGCAATGGTATTTTTCAATTATACGAAAAAATCAAGGATATTTTGAATTTTAATAAAAAATGTGGAAATTCTTTTCTGTTTGAAATTCCAATTCCATCAGACTTTTTCCATCTCATAATGAAAATACGTAAACTTCAAAAAATCTCATTTTAAAATTGGTACCTTTTAGAAATGGAAAATGTACGTTTTTTCGAACTCCCGACCTGGAACTGCGATTTACGAGTTTTTCAGCTACTTTCATCATAAAAATTCGTATTTTATTAAAATCGTACAAAAAACAGAAAAAAAATTAAAAGCAAAATCAGCAACACAAAAAATTCATATAAAAAAATATAAATATAGAGGTTTCATGCATTTTTTCATATTAAAATCTGATAAACAGATGGACCTATACAGTACAGATACTTCGTTTGGCCGGGGCACGCAAATATGTAAAGTAAAAGAGAAAAAGACGAGGAAAAAATAGAGAAGTGCTTTCACTGGATATTCATCGATATCGGATTTTTATTCGTTCCGAGCCTCGAGCTTTTCTCATCGAAAGTACACATGTATAGGTCCGTAAAAGCTTCCTTCCCGTCTCTCTGTTTCTCTCGTTTTGCTGCGCTGTTTGTGCGTTTTCGCTGACACGACGGATTTCCGAGAACATATCTCTCGAAGGAGAGATCGTCTGTCCATATGTATGTGAAAACGCGCCCTAAATATCGTGTATACTTGCACTTACATTAGCCAGAATAAAATGTAAGCCTTCGCAATAACGGTGAAATAAAAAAAAAAAATCTGGACTTCGTAACGAAAATATTACAGCGAGAGCTCTTTGAACAAATAGCTCATTAACCGGAGGTTTTTTCTTCTGTCAATTTTGAGAGGAATTTATAATTTTTCTGGAGAATTCTAAGTTCAAGTGGAACGGGAGGAAGAAAAATAAATGGAAGAAAAGTTAATAGAGAAAGAGAAAGAGAGAGAGAAGGAAAAAAGGAATGAAAATTTTTCACGGGTCGCTTGGCTCCTTGAATCAAAACTCTGTAATGTATGTACCGAGAGTGGAGGTAAATAGTAATCCTAAAAGAATTCGCCGGATGTAAAACGAAAAGAGAAACAAGGCGAAAACTCGAGTATTTCCTTTCGCGTCTTTTTGTCGTGGAAGTAAACGATCCGGAAAAAGAAATGTCGGAGGAAAATTGAGAAGATGCCAATGACTTGGTAAACGAGACCATTTCATTGTTCGAAAATTATGTCGCGAAAAATGTAAAAATAAAAATTAAACGGATAAATTTTTTTCGTTTAAAAATTTTTTGTTACAATATTTTTACATTGCTGTAATTTTTTGACACCTATCAATTTTTATAGAAAATAACGAATGATGCGACGATGCAAAATAAATCGAAAACGAAATACCAAAATAACCGTAAACGAGATTTCAAAAATTTCATTATTACTATAAACTATTTTCATGTTGCTGTCATTTCTGACAGTTAATATCGGTTTATTGAAATCACCGAATAATTGGAATGAAAATTGGTGAATCACACGAGCAACAGGCATAAAATCTGTGGAGACTTTCTTCATTAATTAAAATCCGATGAGCGAAGCGTTTCGAGTGTTAAATTTCAAAACGTTTTTGCTGACAGAACAAACACAAGGTAAAATTTCTTGCACACGTGTTTGCACATATTATATCAGTGTATCCGAGAGAACGACTCTGCACAAATCGTAATGGAGAAACGGATGAGACCGCGTGATAATGACATTGTTGGCTGCGTCCTCGTGAAATTATATCTCGCGCTGAATTTGAGAAAACAAAGCGCTCCGTTGCCAGCTCAATCAAGCAGAATTCTCGGTTGTGCAAATCTCGATAAAGATAAGACTCGTTCAGCAAGAATTCACCGCGTTTTTGCAATCGCAAAAAAAACCGCGAAAAAATTTCTGCGACGAGAATTTTCCAAACCCTCCGATTGAATTTTCCCTCGGAAAAAATTCTGAATCGAGGCGCAACGAAGTGGGCAATTTTCCCAGGTGTTTTTCCAGAGCTTGAGGAAAGCGGAAAAAAAATTGAGCTCGACGAGGATGGGATTCGAACCCACGCGTGCAGAGCACATTGGATTAGCAGTCCAACGCCTTAACCACTCGGCCACCTCGTCTGACGATTTATTCATTGTTCGATCGAATTGGCAAGTTGGACCAGAAATTTGTCTCATTATCGAGTACACGTAATTACAAAAAAATCGAATTTTTATACTGCACAAATTCCACCTCCTGGGAATAAATAGATTCGAGGCGAACTTCGTGAAAATGTCAAGTTGTTTTTCTCGTTTCGAATTATTTTGTTTTCCGAGAAAAGTGTGTTTTGAAAAATGTGTTTTCCCGATGTTGAGAGGAAAAGCGAAGCAGTTCAGGAAAAGGATCTGTTCATACGCGTCGTCGTTCTATTTCGCGTGGGGGCGTTATCGCATCGAAGAGACGTCAACGCTGGCAAGGAGAGAGCAAGATCGGGATGAGTTGCGAGTCAGAGGAGAGGACAGGAGCTTTTCTCGATCAAACTTTCGTGTCTTCGTCGTTCTTTCGAGACGTATAATACGAAGGCAGTTTGCGAACTTTCACGATTACGTCGAGAGAGGAAAAAAAGCAGAGTCTCTGTTTTCTGTATTTTTTTACCTCTCGGACGAGATTCTCGAGGCACGGATCGCGAAATCTCAAGACAGAAGGAGAACGAGAGAGGTTTAAAAAAAAAGTATTAAAATTTTCAAGTGATTTGAATATCGAGAATGTCTTCGGAATTCTTTCTCATTTGGAAAAAACGACGAGTGAAAAAATGTAAAATGAGAGAACGAGGAGAGGAAGGTGTGTGTTCCGGAATGAAGAAAAATTTCCGAGCCATTGGGCATCGGGATAAGGATTTTCTATTTCCTAATGAAACGAAACGTCGAATCGAATTTCCCATTAAAGCAGGAAATTTGTAGTCTTTGTGGAATCCGCGGTAACGCGTTGAATGGAAATTTCAAGGGTGAAATTCTCGTTTTTCTCGCGAACGCTGTGGACAGAGGATGTAAAATGCAAGAAGAGTGAAGGAGAGGCGAGGAGAGAGGAAGGAGAAGAGCGATGTGGAATAGCGGGATCGTTAATAAATGCAAATTGTGGATAGGTCTAGGAGGATCGAGACCGGCCAGGACGAAGACTCTTCGCCAATCTCTCGGGGCGAATATACCCACCGCGTTAACGATCCTGCGGACATTTTATACCCTCTATATCCAACGAAAAGCCTGCACTTTATCGCGAATAAAACGAAAATAAATCGAACTCTTCCCTTGATACTTCGATCAATTTTATAATCCCGGATAATGACTTGAGACTCCAAATTGCTTTTTTCATCAATATTCCGTTTTAATTTTAACAAAAATTAATCATTACTTTTTTAATTGATAAAAGTAAAAGCACGAAAATTCTTCGGACGTGCTTTTTTTTAAATTCACGCTCGCCTTCACAAAAGTATTTATGAATAGAATAATTATTTATTAATTTTGTTTATTTCGTACATGCCAAACATTTCAATGTTGAAATTGACTCACGCGTACTTCAATTAATTCAAAATATAAATTGAAAAATTTAATTCCAAGTAAATTAAAATTGTTTCGTCAGAAAAAGTTGGAATCGAACTAAAGATAAAGTTGTACTCAAGTAATTGATTATTTATCGAACATAGAATGTTCGAGGCGAATAAAACAGCGAGATAAATAGTAATTTCTATTTTTCACTTACACGAAAACTTTTTCTGTATCTTTTCTGCTTTTTCTGGGTTTCGTGGTTCATTGGGTTACTTAGAGAATTGTGTTGGTAGGTTGAAAAGGGATAGAGAAAGCAACGAATCGGACGGTCGGAGAAAAACATGCCGCTCCGTCTGGCTCTCCATTCAGAGAGAAGTGGGAAAAGCCGCGGGAGCTTTTATACGTGTACACGCGCATATAAATACACAAAGAATCCTCAAGGAAGGAGCCATCCTGTGAAATGGGAGCATACTTTCTCCATCCCGCTTTTTCATACCCTCTGGCAACTTTTTAATTCGTTTTTCCTAGCGAAAATGTACAAAACTGAAAAAAAAACTTCGTCTCTGCGGCTCTCAATTTCCACACTGCGTCCTCCATACTCTTTTCACGCGCAAAAAAGGTTGACGAGGAAACTTTGACAATTAAACGATCGTTTAACGCTCTCTGTTATTTTTTTTATTTCACTTTCTCACTTTGTTCATTTTTTTCACAATATACCCACTTTCGTCCATTTTATCAGTTTCAAAACATAACCTAATTTTTTTTAAATTAGATACAAGTGTAACTATGAAACGACTTGAGACAGATTGTGATAAAATTTCTTCGATGTCATGTATAAATGTTGCAATTTACAAAAACTTTTGATCATGTATGTCAAGACAATGACTGTCAACATTGAGTAGTTTATATAGTTCAGAAATTTAACTTTACGCATTTTATTTTACTTTGCATTTTACGCACATGAAATTCAACATATTTTTTAAACAAAAGGTTAAATATTTAAAGTTAAAAAAAAATTTTAATATGTATATTAGACTTTTGGATTCTTAAATATGATGTAAATTCCAATCAAATTTTAAATAATAATATTCTTGCAAAATCGATTTTATTTCATATTTGTTTTACTCCAAGCAACACTTTTAAGCCCGTCACAAATTCGATCAATCAATCCTAATCAAACATTACTTTCGGTCAATCGTATGATCGATGAACCCTTTTTGCTTAAACATAAATATTTGATTTCTTTTTTCCAATCTCGAATAAATTCATATTACTTTCGACTTTCACGGGAGAAGAGATTATTTCAGACTGTAAATCTTTCGTTTTGAACTATTCTAGAAATTACATTCGGGGGCGGAGTTAAAAGATTGCTTCTTTTTTGTCGATAGATTCCCAGGGATTGCAGGGAGAAAGCGTATCTATACGTTTCTCCGCTTTCAAGCGGTTTTCGCGTATATAGATCGAGGCAAAGGTTACGAGAAGTCGAGCTCGGTATGGAGCGGGAGAGAGTGAGAGAGAGCGAGACGGAAAGTTGTATGCAGACCACTTCTTCGCTCATATTTTACCGCAGCTCTTCCTTCGTCTTCCTTCCAAGCTATACAGCTTTACGGATACGATAGGACCGCAAGGATTATGCAAATTCTTATTACGGAGTCACTTCCGGTCGTGCGGAAGTCACTCTCTTGAACGCTCGTCCTCTTTTCTCCCCCCTCTCCCTTTTTCCTTTATTCCCTTTCTTTCCCTGTTTACTTCAACCCTTCTATTTTCTCCATGCAGATAAACGGAAAGCTTTTCCGTCGCTCTTTTTTGCGTCAAGACGTTACATGGAAGTTTCGAGCTTTTGGAACCTTTCGAGCAATCTGCAGGTTTCCTGTATCGGCTTTCTCGTCGCAAATCAAGGACGAAGAATGTGACGGCACGAACGGAGAAAAAAAATACTCAAAGAAATTGGCATCATTAGAGTCAACAAAAAAAATTTTCGCAGACACGATCATCCTTTTTTTTCAGAAAAATCAAATGTTTTTCATTCGTGGCGTGAATTCTATTCGAAGTAAAAATTCAAGTTGATAAAAAATGAAGAATTCGATTACGTGGAGAATTTGATATACACTCGATGAAAAATGTTCCATCGAAATTGAATCGAAAAACGTTTTTCGACTCGAAATTGGTTCGAGATGATATTTTGACACGTGGAGAGGTCAGGTATCGATTCGCCGGAGATGTATCGACGGATCTAATTACGGGGGATTATTACGTTACGCGTGGCACAAAGGAGATAAAAGCGCGATAAAATTGCGCGAAAATGATGACCGCAGAGGAAAAAGGGTAACCGTGAGAGTTGAAACGCTCTTTGCCGTGGAGAGGCGTGAAAATTTTTTGAAAAAATTTCGTGCCTGGATAGAGTCAAAGGTGAGAGCGATATGGAGTAGCGGTTGCGGGGAATTATCGTTCCCTGTCACGGCAATTAATACCGTGAGAGCATAAAGAGTGCTCCGGCACTCGTGCGCAAATTTAAAGCCCGAGCGAGGAAAGTCGCGGAGCGAGATAGGAAAATGTTAAAATCGGATTAAAACGCCGAGGAAGGACTGTTGGAGCGAGGATATTATGCCTCGGAGCAAGGGGGTTAATTAATTTAGCCGAGGCGAGAAGGAGAGCTCGACAATAATGGAAAAAAGATGGAAAAGGAAGCAAATTGATTGACAAGTCATCACGCGAGGAGCGAAACGTCAAAAAATTGGTTCACTATTGTTTTAAATTTCAAATACTCTAAAACTTTTGCAATTTGGTAAAAAAAGCAACTCGTAATTTTAATAAATTTTTAAAAGAAATTGATAAATAAACGAGTCGTCGCGAAAAGAACGAAACATAAAAAATTAACTCACGTTTTAAATTAATAAATTTTTCAAACTTTAATAAACAATTAAGCTGAAAAAGTTTAAAAAGAAACATTAATAGACAATTTACGATACTTCAGGAACGATGTATCGAAAAATTAGAAAGCTTTCAGTTACTTTAAATTTAAATCGTGCGATTTTAATAAATAACTCCAAAGTTTGAGAAATCATTTAACTGTTTTTTATCGCGCGAGAGGAGAAGCGAAATTTCCTTCTAAAATGACTGGGGAATTCCCGGAAGAAAAGTTCTCGGTTTATCGGAAAAAAAAGCGACAGATCGAAGGGGACGAGGGCGAGAAAATTGAGGAGTGACGAAAAGATGGAGAGAGAACGAGAGTCGAAGACATTAGTGCGTCTGGAAGGCTTCCTCGCGAATTAATTTTCATTCGAGTGTCGATTTTACATCTGTATGCTTATATACATATATATATGCATATATACATATATACATATACATAGATCCGACCGTAGAAATAATATTACCCCTCGATCGAAGACAGGGGAAGCCAGTCAGTACCGCGAGAACCAAGTTTTATTGGTTTCCGGTCGAGTTTAAATTTCCGGCAGTCTCCGATGTTTCGCTCTTACCCTCCAGAAATATCATTATTTTTATCAGGAATACGGAGCGTCGGAAAAACGTAGCATGTTCCATCTCTCGAGTTGAATGAATGAATGAATAAATGAAATAAAAATACTCAAAGATTTTTAAACGATGGAATAGAATTTTTTTCAATATTTTTAAATTTCCGCAATTTCTGGAATTACAATTGCGATTTCCTCTGCTTCTGAAGGCCTCAAAGGAGGAGACGAGCGGAAGAGAGGAGGAAGGAGTCTTTGATATCTCCGCGAGAGCTTTCGTCAGGAAAAAGCTCTCCGGCATGACTCTCGGATTCTCGGGCTGATGCTCAGTTCACTCTTATCCTCGCACAATACTTTATTCTTTGCGGTTTTTGTGTATCGCTCGAGTGGTTTCGCTCTCCTGCTCCCTGGGCACTCTCGGTCCGCAGGTTTGAAAAGTCCCTGAGAATACATATTCGTAGAAAAAGATGAAACAGAGAGGAGAGCGGAGGAAAAAGAAAAAACGAAAAAAAGCTCCGGAAAAAATGATACTGCAGTCAAGTGCGCGTTTCGGTATTTCTCGACTCTGTTCGGTCACGTAGCGTGTCGCGGAAGAAGAATAAAAGAAGAGCGACAGGATAGAAAGAGAGTGAGAGAGAGAGAGAGAGAGAGAGAAAATAAATAGAGAGCGAAGAACGAGAAGGTAAAAAAATCTGTTTTGACTAATGCGCGAGGATGACAGCCAGCTCGGTAGAGAGCTAACTGAGGACGGAGTCCAAAGAGGCGTGAATAATAAGGGTGGAAAAAAAATGCAAAGAAACACACGTGTGGTAACACCGCGGTGAGAGTTGCTTCTTTTTCTTTCTTCACGAGGAAGGGGATTGATGCAGCACCCTCGCACGTTCTTCCCAAGACGAAGACTCTTGAAACGTGCATTCTCCACATTCCACCGAGCTCCGCTTCCTCTCTCCGGTCGCGTTTAAACAAAACCTCGCTGCCGAAAACACACGACTGAGAAAAAAGCGAGACGAAAATAAAACCGAGATAAAAGCGAGGGCCAATAATGCTAACTTTTTGCCAGCTTTTTGAAGAATTTTATATCCTGAGAATTCTACGACTTTTTCATACGAAAATTCGTGGGTTATACCGAAACTTTTTGGACTTTGAAATTGGATTAGAAGACAAAATATTTTTTAATTAATGCACACAACAATTTTTCAGACCAAAAATATTTTTATTGTTACTATAATATTGTATAATCTGTAACAAATTATATGTACATACAAATTGTTGTTGCTTATTTAATTATTCTTTGTATTATTTAATTATTTTACAGAAGTGAGAGCTATACAGTATTTTAATTATTTAATTAAAATTATTCGAAATGTATGTACATGGAAAAATGTCACTAAAAGGGCACTCAGATGTGAATACGTGTGAACAGGTCGGCGGTTCGTCAAAGAGCTGAAGCTGAGCAAGTGAGAGAGACGTCAGAGCTAGAAAAATCTTGTCATTTTGATGGATAGTGCTACTGTACTATCCGTGCAGTCTCACTCTTTCTCTTTTTTTACTTGCTTCAAGAGCTCCCCGTGAATATTAAAAAATTCAAATTCAAATTTCATTTAGAAATTTCGAGTCATGACTCCAATATTAATTTATATGAAGAAATAAGATAAAAACGATTTTTCCATGATTTTCGACGACTCAACAAGTCTCCTGTCAGTAAAAAAATGGGAAAGTGTACAGTATAGACTATGATGAGAATAAAAAATTGTCCAATCGAGTACCATCGATTGCACGAAGCGATATGAATTTGGAGCGTTCGTAGAAGGAGCATTCGAAAGAGAGGATTGGAGTGTGTTTGCTACCTGCCGTCAAAAGAGTGATGGAGAGTCTGGGATCGAAATCGAGAGGCTCATGGAATTGGCAATTGCCCGTGGTACATAGAAAGTCGCTTTGATGTGCCGATCAACGAGTCAACTCGGCCTCGTCGTCCATTCTGTATCGCGGGTCCAGCCCTCGCCAAGGAATTTCAACTGAGATATACATAAGCTATGTATATGTATCGAGAATCCCGAGGAAGGTTATCAAGCTCATTGGAACGCGAGGAATTGCGTCTGAATTTCTGCGATGCTTACGACACCGATTGACTGCTCGGTCATCAAACTGTGTAAATATTTATGCGGTATTTTTATTGTCTGGTGTTGAAAGATATTTAATGGCACTTTCAACTATAATTAACGTGGACTGTCTGTAAAATTTTTATGTAAAATTCCGCTGTACGTGTGTAATTTTTCTCCTCCTAAACGGCTGGACCGATTCGATGAAATTTTTTTTGTTAGTTTCGAAGTCGCCGCGATGGTTTATATCTATAATTTGACTTGATAGGTGTGTTACTATTGTTGAAATAAAAAAAAATTATTTTGAGACGAAATTTTTTTTTTCAATATTTAACAGTAATTTTTTTTAAATTCTGATATATAAAGACATATAATTTTTAATCAACAGCAGATACAAAAAGTTCCTAAGTCATTACGACGCGACATGTATTCATCGTTTAATAAACAAGCAAATCGATCTATGTGTACAAACGTAAATAGAACTCAAGTGAAATGACGATAATTGCATCCTCGTGATCGACCCAATTTCGAAACAAAATCAATAAGGCCAGTGTTACATCTACACCAGCTTGTCTCATTTTTTCATTCATCGGTGCTGAAAAAACAGAACGATGGCTTCAAATCCCAATTTGGGCGGTGGCTGATCAAACTCGACTTGTACTACTTGCGTAAGTTATTTTTTTCAGACACATTGTCATCAGAAACAAAATTTTCGGTTGCCATGATAAGAAATTTTTTTTTAAATTTATTAACTTATTATTAGCTCTGATGTCTTATTTCAAGTAACTAGTTCATTATTTATTTTAATTTTTGTTTAAATATGTTTCATTACCAAAGAAAATGTTCTTGTTCTATCTTCTATGTTAATTGATTATTAATTATAATTGTTGTTTAAATGCGTTTTCAAATCACCAAATACATATAATGTCCTTAGCAAAGAAAAAACTATTTGATATTAAATTTTTGAATTTTATCGAGTACCCCGTTTTGTCCCCTCCCCCCTTGCTCCATTAATTTTTAAGAACGAACGAATTTTTTGACTTTTTTGTTGAAATAATGAATCCAATTTTCGTCCTGGAAACTCTTGAATTTGTTTTCGAAGAAAAGATTGAGCTTTCAGTTGCATTTTCTCATTTCTCGATTCCACGCAAGTTTTTTTCCCCAACTTTATATTATTTTCCGTTTTCTTATTTCACTTTAGCGGAAGACATTAAATTCCTCGTGGTTTATGAGCTGACGGTAAAAGTGAGATTCGGTTCATACGAGGAATTTTCTTCGGGCTCGTACGTCACGGGTGCGAGACAAGAAAAGCTTCCCCGAAGTCCTCAAGGATGTGGCAAGCGGAAGTTGCCGGTGGGAGCTCCGTGAGCAAGAGACTTCTCTTTCCGCCACTTCCCAGCGTCTGCTAAGCCAGACTCACGCTTTTTCTACCAACCACGAAACGATCCACAGTATCACGCGAATACGTGGAGCTTTACAATGCAATTTCGAGCGTTTCTTCAATATATCGGTTAACCCATTTCTTTATCTACCGAGAACCTTTCGAGGAAACCCCGTGCGAAAATTTATTCTCGTCGTCACACAATTTCCACCTCCGTGAAATTATTCTCTCTTGAACCTAAATTCATTTTATTATACTTTATAATACATACTTTGTAATACCATCAACAACGTAGAAATAACATTTTTTCAATTTGCTCTATTGTTTTGATTCGATGAGGCGAATCCTTGCCTTCGTGAAGTTCATGCAGATGCAGCGTTCGTCGATTCCTTTTGGTACGATGGAAAAGGACGATCACGTTCGCTCACTCAAAAAGGTTGTGATATCTACAAAGCCCCTTCGGGTTCAACGGGAAGCATCACACCCGGGTTGAGTGAGTAGACGTGACCTCCACGGAGTCTTCTTCTTGTACTTCCCGATGTCCTGAGCATTATTGAAAAGCAAACTGAAAATTGGATATTCCACGTTTTCCTGGATCCACCTGAACCGGGATTATTGTTTTCGTCCTGACTTAGCACGCCTGGGACAGCGTGTACACAATTTGCGAGAATTGTGCCACCTTCTTTGTCACGAACTTCGAATATATGCATATAAACGTATAGATATGTACCATCTTGACTCCCTTCGTCATTGTCGGCCATTTCTCCACGTAAGTTCGGGCACGAGTCTGCGACAATGGCACGGACGTGTCTCCGAGAATAATTTCTGGCTTTCGGTACGTCGACGCAAATTTGCCTCGGGGAAGACCTATTCTTGCTCGGCCTTCCCTCTTGCTCCTCGGTGTGCAATTTGTATTATCAGTCATTCAAATTCCAACTTTCAGCTTCACTTTAGTTGCTAAAATCTTGTGAAAAGCTTCAAAGATCATCAGCACATAAAATATCAAAATCTCATTAACGGTATGAGAAACCATGCGAACGGAAATTCTATAGGATCAAAATTAGAGCAGAGGTAAACAACTTGGCAAAAGTTTTAATTTTCTATGAAATATCTTCGAAGATCCGAGGGAAGTGACTCCTCCTTGTATCTGCAATTTATACTCAGCAGTTTTCCAAATTTCTCCTTTCTTGACTCCCTTTGAAGTTTGCCTGCAGAGTAATTCCTCTTTACCTTTAGGTCTGTAATGTGACTTCAAATTCCGATATAATTTGAATTTGAATTTTCCTATGTTCACGAGCTACTCAGGAGCTACTCAACCAAGTGAAAGAGGGAAAGAGAGAGACTAAATTGATAGTACATTTTGTACTAACCGTCAAAATCGTAAGATTTTTTGAGCTACGACGTGCCTCAATTACGACAAATCGCAAGCTTGGTCATATGTCTTTCAGATAAGTTCCATTCTTGTGAAAAATTCACCTGTACATTTCGAATAATCTTAAAATAATTGAATAATATAAAAGGATTTACATATATTTTGTTACAGAATTGCTTATTAGTTTCTAAACTTCTTACTCTGCACTTGAATTCCATTGCTCAAAAATTAATGAAATACTCTCGAGTCTCTCAATGAAAAATTATTAATGTGGGTTATACAAGAGTGTCACCAGTAATGAGAAAAGAAAGTTCAAACATCTCCAGTGACAAAATAGAAGCAAAGACAAACAATTGGATGAAAAGGTTTTATTTTCTATGACGCTCCTTTCAAGATTGTCCACAAGCGAAGTAATTAACGCTAGCTCCCTTGTTCCAGGGATCAAGAAAATAAAAGAGCGAGTTGGTGGAAGAAACAAGAGAAAGAAGTCGATGAGATTGGCAGAATGGAATCGAATGAGGAACAAAAAGCGTGCCGATGGTAAAAGAGACTCGGCGTCGAGTAATCAAGATTCGACGACACTGGCGCTCTCGTTGTTTCTACTCTATTTGTCATCAAACTTCAGTACAAGCAGCTGGTGGACGCTTTTGAAGTCGTTGTGTTGTCATTTCCACTCTGTTTCGAGAATAAACATCGCGGTGACATTCATCTGAATGATATTAATAATCTTTTTTCAAATATTTTCTTATTTTCCACCACCAGTGGAATGCAAATGACTTGAATTGTTGATGGCGATCTTGTTGGATCAATTGCTAAATTTTTATTTCAACCGCAGACTCCAACGAGGTGAACAAACGGCTGGCTCGATTGTCCTCGAGGTGTTGATATTGATGCTCGGAGCACGTAACGAGCGCACGCACTCGGAGAAGTGTTGAAACGCTTGGCAGAGTAGACGATTGTCGGGAGTGACGGGCCAGCATCGGAAGCCTTGCGGCGAACATGTAGCCTGAGCATACACGTACTTCGTCCGCTTTCTCCGATCGAATTAAATTGAAAGCCAATGTCGTCCTGGATTCACCTTGTGAGGATAACAGGACAAGCCCATTGGCCCGTCCTCTCCTCTCGCCTGGTTCGATCTTCAAACGAAAGCTCCCCTCATTTCGCTCGGTCGCCTTCGAAGTGTCCCAAGCTTGCTTCATAATTCGTTGACCTATAGATATTGGAATTTTTGGTATAATTCTGAGCTTCTTGGCAAGTTTGCGGAAAGATCCAAGAGTCGTAAATTGAATAGATCTTTCATCGTTCGAAAAACGAGAGAAGCTTTTCCGATGGCTTGTCGAATATAAGCTTTAAAGCAATTAGGTCGTGTCTCTTTGCCAGAGCATATATGCCATCAACCGAGTTACACGTGCGTTCCACGAGTGACGACGGCGACTTCATCGTCTGGAATTCACCGCAACGTGGGACGACAGGCTTCTTGGGAATCGATGTACACTTTCGCATCAAAGTTCCCTCGGTAAGTAACCTTTTGCCACGCAAATGAAAAGCTAATTGCCCAGACACTCCGTCGCCATCGGAGCCGATGCATCGAGACGAGACACCCATAAAGGTGATCGTGCTATACTTTGATTTTTGTCACTTTCGATTGGCTAAATGTGGAATAATTTCATCAAGTTCTTTTACTTGTATTCTATCAAATTTTGATCTAGAAGTTTTTTATTGTTGTCTTGCTTTGGTGCGGAAAGGCATAATCAAATATGCAAGGTCTGGGACATGATTAAATAGGAACGTTAATTCGACCTCAGGTATTTTATATTGGGTCGTTTCATATTCTAGAAATCTCAAAATTGCAAATTTAAAATATGCTTTAAATCAGGATAATGTCTGCATTATTTTAATAATAGAACTGTGAAATATCGTGGGATTTTTCCATCGATTTTCAACCAACTGCTATTTCTGGAATAATTAAGATTTCATCTTGATTCTCCTGTCATTCGTTTCGTATCGGAAATTTCTTCAGGAATCATTCATGAAGAACTGAATTTCATCAAGTTCTTTTACTTGTAGTCTATCAAATTTTGATCGAGGAGTTTTTAACTGTTGTCTTGCTTAAATGAGGAAAGGCATGATCAAATATGCAAGGTCTGGGACATGATTAAATAGGAACGTTAATTCGACCTGAGGCATTTTATACCAGGTCCTTTCATATTCTAGAAATCTCAAAATTGCAAATTTAAATTATGCTTCAAATCAGGATGATGTCTGCATGATTCTAATAATAGAACTCCGAAATCTCGTGGGATTTTTCCATCGATTTTCAACCAACTTCTATTTCTGGAATAATTAAGATTTCATCTTGATTCTTGTTATTCGTTTCGTATCGGAAATTTCTTCAGGAATCATTCATGAAGAATTGGATTCGCTAAACACAGGTAGGATATTGAAAATTTTTGCTTTTTCAGTTCGTTTTTAAATTGGTTTGAAGAGTCCATGAAAGGTAAAAACTATTCTTTATTTTCAGGCAGCGTATCAACATCGATCGAAAGTATTTCTGTTCGCAGTACAATTAGTTTCAAGATTGATGAATTAATAATTTGAAATTAAAATGATCCCAGGCTAAAAACTTAATTTCCCTCAACCATAACAGATCCTTTTTGAAAGCAACCAAGACTTTGATACGAACTCGGTAAATTTTAACGTGACCTCGATTATTTTAACCCGGATTGGCCTATTTTAACATGGACTTATGACAATTCGTTGAATGGTGAATATTCGCGGAGAAACGTGACTATGTCTCGACTGTCCGGCGAGAGGAAGGGAATGGAGAATTAGATGCGGGAATACCACAAGGCACTCAAGAGGCAGCGTGTATAGAACTAACTGGACGAAATTGCCATCCTCTCGTTTTCTCCATCGGCGAGCGTACGCGCTCTCTTGTACGCTATTAGCGTACTATTCACCCTGGATGGTTACTCAGCTGCGGAATGGCTCGTCATGCAACTCTTAACGATGGAGCAATAAAGAGAGTCGAGAACGAGAAAGAGAGGAAATTTCAAGAATACTTTACATTTCGTCAACATTACGCTGCATTTCATGAAGTAATGAGATTAATCATCGATCTGATGCCGGACCGAATTAAACAAAATCTTACAATACATATTTTTTCCTCAAGATTTCTTTTCATCGAATTTTTCTCTTCGAGAAATGGAAAAGTTCGTGAATAAAATTTGCGATGCAAATTCGACCGGGATCGCGTTAGCTGCTCCGTCACGCGTCCGTCCCGTGGCTAACAACCAGTAATAGAAACGATGCGAGTGGAAAGCAGATGGAAACTTTGAGCGAAATGGGAGTCGAGAGGAGAGAGGAGGGAGGTTCGAAACGCCTCGAGAGAGGAGAAAATGATGGAGAAGTGGCCGCGATGCCGCGTCGCTAAATGGCTCGTAATTGCCTTAATAAAACGATTAACAACGATGCTTCGATTCGCGTTGTGTAGAGCGAAAATCGAGGGAAAAAAACAATAAAAAATTGTCTCTTGCATTATAATCGAGAAATAAATATCATTTAAAAATACATTATCCCTCGTATACATTTTCGCTCTATTTTGCTCTTGTTTCTTGAGGAGATCGAAGCTGGAATGAGATGTGAGAAAATGTTTAAAGGAATCCGCAGGTTCGTTCGGAGAGGGCATTACAGACAAAACGAATCCATACGCCATGGTCGTATGTGTTTTTTTTAAAAAAAGAGGTGGAAAAGGGAGAAGATTGCACCAGAGAAATGAAGAAGAGCAGCCGATGCGGAACAGAACTTATCCGATGAGACGTGACCCGGGTTCGTGAATTTTCTTCGATCCCGGTTTTCACGATCGACTGCTCGAATTTGAAATGCGACGAATCCAATTTGAATGCACGGGCTAAAGGGTGATGAGAGAGAGAGAGAGAGAAAGGGAGAAAGATGTAACGGGAGAAAAGAGGAATGAGGTCATGGGAGTTTACGTGACGCTTCGCTCCTATCCGGATCAACCGGGAAAGTGAATTAGAACCACGAATCTATCCACACGTATTTTCCCTCTTCCCTCTTCTGACCTCATCTTGTACTAAATTATGTCAAATAGTCTTGATACTTTGCAACTCCTGTCTCCTCTCGTTCAAAACTTCAACGTGAGCCCGTTTTCTCTCGGTTACTAAACTAATTTATCCGAATTTTCGATTAATAACTAATCGAGCGCTGAAATTCGAACTTTTAGATCTACGTTAAGTATTTGTGAATTTTTTTACGTATTATGTTGAAAATTGAAGGTTTTGTTCAATGGAATTTCTACATAATTCGTGAAAATTAGACGCGAATTATTTTTTCGAAATGTTGGATTGATTAATTTATTCGACTACTAACATATTCGGATTCACATCTGCTCCGAGTATATTTTTTAATAATTTATGTTATTATGAAAGTAAAATGATTTTTCATAGGATTCATACAAAATTAATTGAAAATCAGATCCCAGATATTTTCTCCATATTTTCGAAATTAATTATATCATTCAACTACAAAAATTCATACGTTCGGATCCCATCAGCAAAACTCTCGACATTTGCAATTAATTATTGCATTCCATCAATAAAATTCCTACTCTGAATATCTACCGAATATTTCCATTTAAAATATTGAAAATATGCGTCCCTACGTAATTCACAAAATAAATGGGTTTTCAGAGAATTTTCACAATTAATTAAACATGTGATTCCAGCCGATTTCTCAATTTTTTATAAATTATATCATTTTTCTTTAAAAATTTCTTCCTTCAAATTAAATTTTCATATTTGCATTATTTATGTCTTTCATTTTTCAAAATTCTACAAATTAATGTAGAATTGAAACGCGGATGATCGATCTAAAAAAATAAAATTTAAAAAAGAGATAAAAATAAATGTATTTGATAATGAAGCATCCGAGAGGAAATGATGGTTCATATTGAGAGCGAATGTAACAGGTGCATCTCGTTATCATCGTATATTTGCGAGGAAAACAAGGCGAACAAGTTTTAATGGGGAAACGTGGTTTTAAACGAGAAAAAGGAGGAAAAGAGGAAAATTAGGACGGTTCGGAGTCTGAGAGAACGATATGAAGAAACAAGGGGCAGGAGCAAAGTTCAAGCAGCCGACTCGTTTTCTCCTCGGCCTTTATGAATTTATAAAGCCAAGTCCCCTCCTTCTCATTTCGCATTATTTCTCGCGGTTCTCACCCTGTTTGTGTATTTCCATTCGTACATACATAAATATTCTTATACTTAATTAACTAAAAGGAAACAAGGAAATTTCCTTTTTTCGTCACAGCATTTTAAACAAATTTTTAATTGAAAAAACATTAAATGTCTGAAATATATTTTGAAAATTCAAAAAAAATTAATCAATTCACATTTCAAAAATGCATAACATTTAAAAATGACAAATTACGAGCAAAAATTACAATAAACATTTTAAAATAAACATCGAGATAAACATTGAAAGTAAAACAGAATAAAAAATATTTAAAAATTGCAAATATGAAAGTAAATTAAAAATAAAAAAACACAGAAAAATTTACACAAAAAATTTTTGATTTCAAATTGATTTCAAATATTAAACATGAATAATTTAAATATTAAAACTTGCCATTCGTCGAGTGGCCACGGACGTTCTTCGATCGGTTTCGATCATCCTCGTTGTATTTTTAATTGCAGCCCGAAATGAATTTTATTTTGAAAAATTGATAGAAAAAATAACATAGATATCGCGAGTTTGATGTCCCGAGAGTTTGTAACGGCGATGAGGAATCGAGCGCACGGTGGTTGCGGCGCGAAGCGCGCCGAACGACTGACTCCGTGAGGGACCTTCGAGCGAAAGCTCTCCCTTTGCTCTCACGCACGGGAAAGACGCGGCCACGCGCGCGCACACACACTCGCCTGGCCAAGAGTCTCTGCTTGTTTGATTTTATTCCATGGTCACGAGTCTTGTCTCTGTCCGTTTCTCTAGTATCGTTCACCCTCCCATCCCTAGACAGACCTCAACGGAGTGGGGACCAAAAGACGAGTCTGCGCGCCTGCTCTGAGGCCAAAGGGCGGACGATTTCGCTGCTAAAGCTCACTCATTGGCCAATATTTACCAACATTTTTTTACAAAAGCATTGAACATATATTTCATTTTATTTCGTTCTCGAAATATTGTATTCGTTATGTGGAAAACACAAATATCTTGAGATTTGAATTGACGGAAGTAAAATCGGTTTTTCGTAAATGATGGAGAGATTATCGAAGTTTTGGTGTTTTTTAAAATATTTTTTTAAATTGTTTGAATTTGACTGAAATCACATTTTAAATTTACGTAAATTATTAAGTAGATTATCAAAGACTTGGGGTATTTTTCATAACTCTTTGGAATTCGTGTTCATTACACCCTCAGCGAGATTTTCATAAGCTTTCTGGTACATAAAGAGCTTACGTTGACAAAACTTGCAATTTTTATTTAAAAATACTCATTAAATATTTATTTTTCTATGACATCGACATGTTTTTACCAAAAAATAACAATAACATACATGAGACAAAAAATTTTTTTTTAATACCTTACGGCTCCGAATTTTATCAATTTTACTCCAAAATGAATTTTGGAGTAATTTATTAGAATATTTTTGTATATGGGAAAAATTTTAAAATTGATTTCACGTGTGAAATAAAGTTGGAATATTTCAGTCTCTTCCTTATCTTTTTCCTGGTCCCTGCGCGTTACACCCTCGGCGCGATTCTCGTAGGCTTTCTCGCGTACGAGAGCACAGCCAGGGGGTAAAAGAGCGTGCGCGCAAAATTTCCTTTCGCCGCTTTATTTCTCGGGTTTTCTTCTCGTCTGTGTGTAACATGCAAAGTCACGAGTCTACTCGCTGAAGCAACAACGTTGCACACTTGACAAGAGAGAGAGAGATAAAAATATTCTTTTTTATATGCACTCGAGTCGCGTGTGGAGGAAGAAAGATTTTCACGAAGCTCGGTTTCGTCTGTCCTCGAGAGTCGTCTTGAGACTTAAGGGCAAAAGGTCTGTGGAGAAATTCTTTTTTTATATCGCTCCGAGGCCAGAGTCAGTTTGATACGTCCTGGTGAGCCACCATCGAGAAAAATTCTCGAAAACATTCTCAAGAATGCAGTCCTGAGAAAGTCACGTGTTTTTCTTTTTATTTTCTCTTCTCCGGAGTTCCTCGAGAGAGAGAGAGAGAGAGAGAGAAAGAGAGAGAGAAACGACGATCTCGCTGTACAATAACTTGTCAACGATTCCGTCAATTGACGTCAATGGATCTCGATTGGAATGGGATTCAAGGTTCCTCAATCAAGTCTGATTGAGTTCATAAGAAATACTCCGGACCAGCAAAAGGAATTACGAAACGATCCGATATACCGATTCGTTTCATATTTTTTTGTGTTTTTTTTTCGTTTTTTTGCATCGATAATGCAAAGCTCGCTCCTCCTTCGTTCATTTTAGAACGATCGCTTATTTTATCGCAAGCGTTCCTCATCAATTCTCACCAGAAAAAAAAGTGACAAATCCGCGAGAAAAAAAAATTCGGAGATAAAAATATATAAAATAAGTGTACGAGCGAAGGGACGAGGATTTACGAGATGTGTGAAACGGAAACAGATGGCCAACGGCGATAAGAGAAAAATCTCTGCTGTCCTCCCGCACGAAACACCGGACAACTGAATTTTTTGTATTATTATCATTATTAGTTTTATGATTACGTCTATCGCGTTTATGCACTTCTGGCGAAATACGCCCTTCGATATACGATTATCATGGATATTTCAAAATCATTTCAAAAATTTAAAAAGTTTTTAAGATAATTCTGAAACTACCGAACAATTTTGGAGTCGCAGGAATTTTTAAATTCTAATTATTATACATTTTCTCAATTTCCATATTCGAGCTAATTATTATAATGCATATTGAAAATGTAATTTATAATAAAATCGTTATTCTGTATTATTATTTTATTCTGTGCAGCGTGATATCTCACGAATATTCACTTGATACACCTGCAACTGTGTACGGTTACAATTCGTACAATTTATTGGTTTATATTGATAAAAAATTAGAATTGATATTGATAAATGTAATAAATGTAATAATGTAGTAATAATACATGTAATAAATGTAATAAAAATTACAATTTATTACATTTATTATAATTCTAATTCGATAATTATCCAGTATTTTTTTTACACGACAGTAAAATGCTCGATGGTGTTGTTATAAAGCGATATTAAATTATTTTATAAACTGTATTGGAAAATATGGAACGAAAAATTTACGTTGAAAAATGTTTTTCGATTTTCACGTCCGCGTTGGCTCGTGTTACGAATTTTTCTTTATCATGCTCGTATTCGAATTTCACGTACACGCCCCTTCTGCTAACATGTGGTGTATGTCAGCAATATGCAGAGAGGAGTACTCGTTATTTTTTTTTTCAGGCTCGAGAACGCAGAAGCATCGTTACAGCGATATAGGAAAAAAGTGCTAGCTACACGTTGTCGGTCAGAGCTGAGAACAGCGGGCAACACCGGCGATGCGCGTACGCGCCGCGTGTCTCCGTCTTTCGATGGAGCAGTGAGCGTAAAATACGAAAAACCGCGAGCAAGGGACAAAGATAGGTAAAAAGAGATATAACGAGGAAAATCGAAAAATAGAAATGAGAAAAACACGAAAAAAAAATAATAAAAAGAGGATGAGTGCCAACGAGAAACACATAATGGCTGGACATTTGACATTTATCCAAGAAGGGAAATAACGATTTTTTCAAGAGGAGCTTGAAATACGTGCAATTTTTATTTCGCAGCGTTGCCTTCGTATTTTCAAAATTTACTCTGTTAAATATGAAAAATTGACTCTCACCTGTATTTTATTATATAATAAATATTTTTTTATTGTTTAATTATAAAATTATTGTGCATCATTTTTCAAATATTTTTTTGAAAAATTCATTTTTGTTTCGAAGCTTTGACGTTTTTGAAGTGTAATCTGTCAAAACGAAATTTTATTTTTCGAACACTTATTTTGGTTCAAATATTTTTAGTTAGTCGAATGTTGTAAAGTTGTACTGCTATGATATTCATATTAGTGTGGTAATTTTATTCTCATTCAATTTTTCAACGATACCCTGACTCTAATCTTTATGAAATTTCTTTTTTCAGTCATCCTCAATTGTTTTTCATTCCGCCGTACCTCTTCAATCTTGATAAAGCATATTTATTCTCGATCTCGATATGACCACGTCAATCCGAGTAGCTGGGAAATTGCGAATAATAAAACTGACATTCGAGACGGGGTACGAGGGAAGGAGAGAAGGATGAATAAATACGAAATGGGGAGAATATGAAGGCCTCGAAAATAGGAAAAGTTGAACGATGGAGAAAATAACGTTCGCGATCTTTTTCCTTATCCGGAGCACATAATTTTTTTACTCTACTTTACTTTATACACTTGTGTCATTTTTCTATCATAAAAAATCCAGCGATATTATCCTAATGAATTTTTCAATTTTCTCAAGCGTTCATTGAACAAAAAACATAATATTACGCACATGAATGAATTTCATTCTTATTGAAAATGAAGTTGAAGAATAAAAGATTATTTTTCAATAAATAAAATCATATCTATAATTCAATATCTTATTATTCCTTTCGCTTTTGAAAATTCATTGCCATTAAAAAAAAATTCCTAACCCTGAAAATTTTCGTAAAGTTCCGTCCGAGATTTCGAGAGATAATTCAGGTTAAAAAAGATATCTCAGGAGCAAAGGTCATATGGAAGTTGTTATTTGCATGAGAATAAAAAAAATGAAGAATGTTTCTTTAAAATGGAAAATAAGACGCGTTATCTGTGCGGAAACTTTGCCAAGGTGATTTTTGCGAGGAGGAACGTAGAATTTTGGGACACGCCGGGAGCCCCGAGAGAATAAGAGCGACCGGAAGTGTATACACGGATAAAATGTATAAAACATTCGTAAAGCCGTGTATATGTATGCAAAAAAGGTAGAGATGGAGAGAAAGAGAGCGAGAGAGAGAGGGAGATAATTTCGTGCCCGGAAACGTAGCACGAGGTTAAAACTTATGAAGAGACCATAAAATATACGAGGTCGTTCGACCCTCATATTTATTATACGAGTGCGCAGGAGAATAAGAGTCGGGAGACTGGGCCCTTTGCTGTTTTGAGCTTTTCCTACATAGTTTTCACACGGCTCCCAAGTGTATTCTCTCTCCCTTTCCGTGTCCCCGGATTCCAAGACGTCAAAACATTTTCTCAACCAAAAACTCGAATTTTATCAAAAAACTTCAAGTTTCGTCAACATTCTTTTTTAAAAATCAAAACTTCCGGTAAACTGTTTGCTCTTTGAAGATTTATGTTTGATTTGAAAATGGAATTGAATTCAAAATCTATTAGATTTATGAAGTGAAACTTTCAGTGAAAACTTCGAATTTAGTATCGGCGTTGAGAAAATTGCAAAATTCAAAAAAGCAAAAAGTAAACTTGGACATCAAATTTTTTCATTGTTATTGAACTTTAATTAATATTTAAAAAACAAAAATTAAATTCATTACATTTTTTTGCGTTACTAACATAAATTGACATTGAAAAAAAATGGAATTTTTCGTCCATTTTTTTGTTTTTGTAAATTTTTTATTTTACAATTTGACTATGACAATTTCGATTAAAAATATTGTATTATTATTATGGTTTTGATCTATTTGGTACGCGTATTTGGATGAAATTTTTACCATACAGTATGTACATATCAATTCCAAACTCGACGGAATATCAAATGGGTCTGTGACACTTGACACTCTCTTTTGACGCTTACCATATGCACCCGACACTTTCATTTTTACGCGTGGACGAGAGTACCTTTCGTCAAACGGTTTTTAAAATTCCTGTGAAATCTCTCAAAAGATATAACCCCCAAATCCAAGCATCAAAAAAATGAATCAGTAGATATATTTTTTATTTTGTCTCGCGCGCGAGTCTTCATTTTTACTGAAAAAGATAACTGCGTAATTGTTATTTAATGACCAGTGGATTTCATCGAGGCTCCGGCACTTCACGCCCTCGGAGTAATTATAAAATTGAACTTTACTTACAAATTCAATTTCAACATTGTTTTATTTTATTATTCATTTTATAGCTGACCCCGCAGTCTGGTCCAAATTTCAATAAAATTATAAATAAGAAAAACTAAAAATTATAAAATTATAATAAATTTAAAAGAATTTTTGGACGTGTGATATTTGAAAAGTAGATTCCTGATTTTATGCATGATGATGAATTGGAAAATGTTTCGCCATTTGTATTTTTATCTAATTCATTTTTTTTCATCAACCCTCGTGATTGTGAATAAAAATAAAATAAAAACTTTCGATTTAAAATAATTTTTTGTTTTCATCGTGAAACTTCAAGTACAGATACGAGACGCAATTTTCGTTATCAATGGACTTTGATACGTGTCCTGTCGTTTTATATCTTTTCTGTTCGCGTCTGTATATCCCAGTGCGGCTCGCCCGCCCGTTGGCCGATGAATGAGCATTCAGCGAGATTGCTAACGAGAGCAATTCTGCCCAATGCATTCGCGATGTTTTGCGATAGATAGGATTTAGTGTCAATTCCAATCGGAATGAACGCGTTCTCTATCGAGAACGAGCGTGTGCAACGGAATTATTCTCCGGTTCGAACGCGACAGGATTTCCCAGTTTTTTTTTCAAATTCACGCTAATTTCAACGATTGATTACCGGGCGAAGCGAATTAATGGAATATTAACAAATGAACGAGAGGCACCAAGTCAATAAGTCAATCAGAATAATAAAAAGTAAATAAAAATGAATCATGCGGGCTTATGACCGAACTATGAACGTGTTCGGAAATTTACTGACAGTACTGCCAGTAGTAACACACATTGGTATAAAATTCTATGTAACAAAACGAGTCAGTCAATTTTTGAACACACTCTATACATAAACAGTAGAACATTATAACGAAAGAAAAATGAAAAATGAAGACAAAAATCTGTCGATCGAATATTGTAAATTATACGCCTTGGTAAATCGGTACATGAATCACTATGATTAGAATATATAATAAAATTTTGCCTGAATTTTTTAAAATATAAAATACGAGAACACAATTTTTTCAAAATTTTCATCTACGTAGTTGTTCTAGTTTCATAGTTTTATAGACTCCATGTATAAGAACAGAAATTTAATCTTTAATAACTCAATATATACGTATGCGAATATGTTTTGGGAATTTATATCCGTTTATATAACAACACATTTTTATTGAATTCTGGGGGGCGGATTATGTGCACGATCGAATTCGATATCGACTATAATTGGCAATCTGCTTCGAGATGCTATTCTGCAACATGATATGTTCTATGCATACCAAGACCATATATGGTCTTGGTAAAATACTGTAAGGCATCCTCGTCTGACAACATTAAAATTAAGACGTGCCTCGAAATTTATCAAGAGAAAAAATAAAATTTATACGGGTCAAATAAGTAGAAGCTTTTGATAAAGAATATTATCAAGTCACGAAGGAAAAGAATAAAGGCGACAAGTTAGAGGAATTGAATGTGCAATTGACAAAATTATTATTAATTGTGTGGCAAAATCATTCGGCCAGTCCGGCTGAATCTGCCTTATCCTGCTCTAACCCATTGCAAAATTTTCGATTAAAATCATATTTTGTCGATCATAAGTTAACTGACGCCCAACAAAGGAAAAAAGATAAAAATATATAAAGCAAAATTTAGACAAAGAGCCCCGCACGTCGTCTTCAGGCCACGATACGGTGGGTGAGGAGAAAATTCCGTCTCAATCGAGAATCATAAAAATTTAGCAAAGTAGAAACAGCGAGGAAGTCGATTGATCGAATTCGATCGTGCACATGATTCAGGTCTTGATCATTTGTCGATTCCATATCTGTTTTGCGTACTAATTGCTCCTATCGTCTGCTATCTGTACCCAAAAACCTCAAACCATTTCTCTCTGTCGTTTGATCACCGAATGATTATGAGAATCAATGAAATGATCAGAAATCAAACGATAATATCCAAATGAAATGAAAATAATGTTGAAAAACAACTGAACATTCAAAGTGACAAACTTTTAATATTTCCCAATCAAATTCACTGATTTAAATCATTGATAACCAGACAAATATCGAGTCGATCTAAAATTACCATAAAACACTCCAAAAATAAAAATACATAAAATAAAATAAATCATGGATGTTTCGGAACTTGTAAATTGTGACTTTCAATCACGTTCCAAAGGATTTCGAATGATTGAATAATTTGAGCGAGGCGCGCTGATTGATAAAATTGTGACACAGGAGAAAAAAGAGAGGAAAAACGGGCCACTCATTTAGAGACTGCGAATTGTCTTTCTAATTGGCTTTTTGATGAAATAGGTGCCTTCTCTCGATCCAGCAATCGGATTACGAGTTAACCAGTTTGCACATCGTAACGCGAGGGGTACGGTAGAGGTGATTCTATAAAAAAAAAAAAAAAAGTATAGAGAAAAGGGGAACAAAAAACACAGGAATAATACGACAAAAGCAAATGAGAGAAGTTCCCGCCTTTTCCTCTTTTTTCTCTCCGTTCAAAGGAGAAAAATCAGGGGCTCGTTTCGAAAAAGAACTAACACGCTTTATGCATACAAAGAATAAGTGGATTAAAAAAAGAGAAAGAGAGAGAAAAAGAGAGAGAGCGAGAGAAAGGTCAAACCCCGATGCAAAAGTTTGCCTTTTTTCTGGCATTCGCAACAGAGTTTTTTCCATCCCTTTTTTTCTATCTTCCTCACTCTTTTTCTTTCCCTTTTCCCTTCCGTGTGACTTCCGTGCTCGAAAAACGTTCCCCAAGCTCGAGGAATTAGAAGAGATAGCACTCAAGCTTGCGGGGCACGAGAGCTTTGCTGAGAATTTTTTTTCACCTCGAATCTCGTCTCGCACTGATTAGCGGATTTTTCAAATTTTCTCCCTTCTGATATCCCGTCTCGCTCCGTATCTCTCCTTCTCTCTCGTTCTCGCCCTTTTTTGCACTCCAAAACTCTCGTTCCATTACTAAATTATTTTCTCCCAAGTTCCGCAACTCCTGTATGTACAATTTTTTTTTTCATCCTCATCTCGCTTAATTTCGTGCAGCTTCGGAACAAAAGTTTTTTTTCCGAGCTAATAACAATCAAGTCCTTTCTGATTTTAATTTGAGATAAGCGGTTTTTTTCGGATTTTTTTTTCGAGGAGGAGTGGAGAGAATGGAAAAATCGCGAATTTTCTTTCCTGGCGGAATTCAAAAGAGAAAATTCGCGGCTCGGAGAACAAAGTGTACACGGAAGGAAAAATTTGCCCCGATCGATTCGCGTACGTGACTGTTGGGGCGCGTAAAAATTGTCCGTGGTAAAACAAGACGCAGAAAAATGACGAAGAGGAAACGGAGGAAGGAAAAAAAAACGTTGAAAGTGAAGACGGAGGCGTCATTAGCGCTGAGCAATTAACAACGAAAAAGATACGACGAAAAAAGTCAAAATCGAGTCTACAATTACGTAAAAAATATATACAGTCAAAATACTCGTTGATTTTTTATACTTTGCGGAGGCACGTATATTGTTGTCTGAAGCGCGAGAACTTTCTCAGATTTTTTATTTTTTCAAATTACGTGAAGAAAAAAAATTCAAACGCAAAAAGTATGTTTCGAAAAAAAAATACTTGGAGCAAAAAGCACGTTTTGAGTAAAAAATAATTATTAAAAGCGGAGAAATATCCAGAGCGAACAAAAACCACATATCAAAATTCTCGGAGTAAAAATTTTTTTGAATTATTTAAAGTATTCGAACAAAAAATGCAAATGCGAACGTTTTAAGCAAAAAAAATAGGATATGGAGCGTAGCGATACTCAGAGAAAAATTCAGGTAAAAAATATTTTAAGAATTAAAAAAATTTTTGAGTCAGCTATTTCGATTTTTAATTCTCGAGGGAGGAAAAGGAAGATAAAAGTAAACCAGACTGAGATAAAAAAAGCATTAAAAAATTGATAAAAAGGTGGTACGATTTCCAATTCGTTTAACACACGTCACTTTTTCAGATTTTATTCAACGTATTTGAGAGAAAAAAAACTGAATCGCAAAAAGAAAACTTGGAGTGAAGAGTAAATATTTGGAGCGCAGAAATTATTCGGAGCAAAGAAAAATCATGCAAAAGAAATATTCACGCGATTGACAAAATTTCTTGAATTTGGTATTTCGATTTTTAGATCGTCCGAGAGGAAAAAAAGGAAGAAAAAAGTAGCGCGCCAGACAAAAATAAAAAAGGATTAAGATTCCTGGAACGGTGGTCCGATTTTCGATTCGTTTAACACGTCGCTCACGTTTAATTGGGTTCGTCAATATTTTCCCTCTCAAGCTCCCTATTATCGTCGGTACGAGAAACGAGGCGAAGGCAAATTTCATTTTTTACGCGTCACGAGCGTCAGAGAAAGAGGAAAGAACGCGTATGAAAAAAATTTAATTAATCGAAACGGTTCGTTCTCATGAAATGCTCGATGAAAATTGAAATCCTTTTCTTAATTTTTTCAATAGAAAATGAACTCGAAAATGAATTGTTATTTCAGTCATTGAAACTTTGCATAATAAAAAACATTTATTTGAATAATTAAAAAATATCAATTGTATCGAGGATAAAATATTAAAGACGAATAAAAATATTGTAGAAAAAAAAGAAGACTGTTTTACTCTCGGGTGTCAAGAGTAGAGTCTGCAATACCGATTAATCGTCGGTAAAGTGAGAATGAGCTTGCGTCGAACAAGTTTACGCGGCAGCAGTGTACGGATTATTTACTCATCATCGATTGCAACACATTTCTACTTTATCGACAAAAAAAAAAACTTCAAAATTTCCTTAATTTTTTCAATTCTGTAAAATTTATTATATTATCTGAGTTTGACAATTTCAGAACACAACAAATAAAATCAGAAAGTTTTTACTTAAAATTCCCCGCACGAAATAATTTTTAATAAATCAAAAAATTCAAAATATTGAAAATTTATTGAATCCTTCGAAAGACGTTAAATTGTAAAATGTCAAAAATTAACCTTAGTTAAAATTAGAATAAAAAATAAATGAGTGCTCAAGTTCAAGGAAAAATTTTGAAAATGTTTTGGTACGATTTACTGTATAATATTTAACGTCGAGGATGTTGATCCTAGCGAGCCCTTGATTTAAATAGCAAAGCCTGGGACGAACATATTCGAAAACGCATTCTTCCATCGTCGCGTGCTTTGGCAGCGAGTTCGTTGGCTCAGTCTCCCGAGCACGCACCGCGTACATAAGTAAGAAGGAAGAAACGAAAGAAAAACAATCGTGCTTTCCCGATACGGGGGTCGACGTTCGTGACGAGATTCGATCTGATTTCAACTTGACGTTGAGAATTTCTTCGCGCATTTACACTTTTTGCTTACAATTTTTTTTCAAACCTTAAAAACTAAAAAAAAATTTCAAATTTTTTTTACCATCTGCAATCAATATTATTCTATAATTGAGTGTAAAAAAAATTAAAAAATATTTCAAATATAACATGAGAAAAGCATTTAAATTATATAATTATTTTTTTTATTAAAAATGTATATTAAAGAATTAGTCGAAAGTTTTTTTCATTAACCACGACTCGGCGATGAATTGAGAAATAATTAATAAATATTCAATGCGGAGTGACGACTGTATCGACCGATTTGGTTCGTGCGGGTTTAACGGACTCGATTTTAAGCGTACGAGAAGGACAGCGTGGAGGAAGAGGGAACAATGAGGATTTGATTAATTCAATTTTGGCGATGAGTCGCGAGACCGTCTGCGATCCCGTCTGGCCTGACGGCTGAATCGCACCGGCAGGACGCAAGATACGGACGGCCTTTTGGAATATCGTGGAAAAGAGACAGAGAGAATCGAGCCAAGAATTTTCAGAGTAGGAAAAAAAGATAAATTTAAAAAAAAAGGGAAAATTTCCCTGGCAATTTACCAACGATGTCAATGGCATTTTCGACCTCGGATTTTCACTGCACGGAATTATCAATCTCTTTCTTTCCTTTTTTCAGGAACATTAGTTTTCACCAAAACTATTTTTTTTTCATTTTTTCATTTTTCAGATTTTTTTAAAATTCTTTTTATCCAAAAAACTTCGTGCACAAATCATTATCAATTTTTTTTCTTGTTTTATTTCCAAACCATAAAATTTTTGTAAGAGATTTGAGTCAGAGATTTTTTTAGCAACTCTATTTTCATGGAAATATATGAGTATGTAATGAATATATGAATTTTTACACATTTACACGGAATGTAAGTTTTCATTACAAAAAAAATTAAGTTTTTACGAATTTTGTGTAATTTTATAATTTTTTGTACAAAAGCACGATTAAATTTTGTTTTAAAAAAATTACTTCATTGACGCTGAATTTGTTGGCGATATCAAATTTTTCATTCATCAATAATTTGAATATTGTTTTCTTATTTATTACAAAATATGAATTTTGTAAATTTCAACACATTTTTAATTTTTAAAGCAAATCGATATAGTTTATCGAAAAATTTTATTATTTCAAGGCTTTTTATATGAGAAAAGAAGGACCAAGTACTCACCTCCATGTGAGATTTCTGTAAGGCCACTTCTGGCCGTGTATCGTGTACCTCCGGTGTCGCCTTCTCGCGAATCTTGGATCTGGATGATCGGCGAGACCGCATCGCCGCGAATCCATTAATCTCCTTGTCTCCTCGTCGATCTCCCCGGTCACGGGAATTCCACCGTAACTCTACATTTTTAATTATAGATAAACAAACGTTAAAATTCATTCCAACTAAAAAAAACTTTTTCTTAACCATATAAATATTCAAAGAAACTAATTTACATATTCAAATTTTTGAATTATAAATAAAAATTACGCAAATATACCTGTAAATTTTTAATGGCGATTCTCAGCTGATCGTCCGTTCTGAGATTTCCTGTTTCCTGATCGCTCTGAGGCAGATATCCGAACTTCATGAGATAATTTTGCTGAAAAAAAAGAAAAAAATGAAAAGGTAAAGAAAAAACGTTACGTATTCGTACCGGGACGCTGGTAGAAAATGAAATAGCGTTCGTGTTGGGGTTTTAAACGAGAGATTTGCGACGTAACGAGACTGCGCTTGCGATTTTTCGCGAAATTAATTGACTCGCAGTTTTCGCATCGTTGTCGCGGATAAATGAGTGAGGGAGGATCGGAATACGAGGAGTGAAAATATTTAATGTTCACGGAGAGAAATATAGTGTGTATGTGCTCGCTGTTAAATTCGTCTCAATTCGAGCCACTTGTCAGGCTCGATTAAGCCTTTCGCGAATAAGAACGTGAATAAAGGAGAAGACGACGACGACGAGAGGAAAAGAGAGACAGTAGAAAGGAGGAGAAATAACGAAGATAACTTTTGCACTCCGGGACATATTAACAATTGACTGCTTTCCCTCGTTATTGCGCGGTCCTGACCTCCGACTCGCTCTTCAACTACCTCAATCACCAACCAGACCTCTTATACCTATGTACACAAAATTACTATCCTTCCTAACAATAAATTTCAACAAACGAGAACATTACTCAGACCGAAAAAATAATTATTAAACGACCAATTGACCGAGAGACTGAAAGAAAAATTAATAAACAAAAAACTCGAAATTTAATTATATTTTAATCATTAATTATTTATTCTCAACAATTATTAATTAAATTCTAAAATTTTATGATAACTAATAAGTTTTAAACTAAATTCTTTATATCGTATCAATAAAAAATTAAACAAACAAAAATTAAACTAAATCCAATTGTTCATAATTTAATTATTTTATTGCACTTATATATTAATCCTTCTAGATTTTCAATTGTTTCAAATTAATTCCATCATCGGTAGAGTATAGCAAATTTTTCATGAATCTGCACAGAAAATAGAAACATTTTTAAGAAAAGATAAAAAAAAGCGAAACAATGAGATGCACACGCGAGAGCGAAATTGTTCACTCCCGAAGGGAGTTTTCGCTGTGTTTCGTTATATCTTAAAAATATATATTTTAAATCCGGGAACTATGGACGTAGAAATATTTTCAATGCTGAATCTCGACCTTGTTTTACAAATATACGTATATGCGCGCGCTCTCATCGGTTTCTTTTTTGACGCCGGTCTTTGCGAGTTTTCTCGAATACGCGTGTTTTCATTCTCTCACGCTTCTTCGCTCAGTTCTTTGAATAATTTCTCTTTGTCGAGGCAGAAAATGAAAGAGACAAAGAAAACGGCTCGAATTTTTGTACAAATTTATATTCTTGCTCCGAGTGAGCGAACATGAAAATATTGTATAAACGTATAAAATATAAAAAATACGTAAAATATAAAAAAATTGAACATAAAACGTAGAAAAACATTACTTACAGGACAATATGAAATTTCGCGCTCGAGTCCTTTCAACATTTTATGTACGATCACGATCCCTCATATGAAATTTTATCATCTTGATTTATCATATTCACAAAATTTTTGAGCCATCGAAACCGTTGTCCAATACTTTTAAATGGAAAAATCGTGTTCGAGGCACCAAGTCAAACGAAGCGAGAACCCGAGAAAAGAATCGCCAGGCGCAGAAGTTAAAAAGAATAAAAAAAAGGATGAGAGAAGAGTCTTCGATCCTTATTCGTAAACTTAACATCCCATAAAAGCGACCCTTGGATTCTCCCTGCGGAGATTTTTAGTTCCTCGAACCGGCGGAGCGATATTCCTCTTTTTTTCCCCTCTTAAAATCTCTCGACGCGAATATTACGAGGAGGAAAAAAAAGATAGAAAAAAGTTAAAGAGCGAATCGAAGTCGCGACCATTTTCGGTCGAAGGATTTTCTCTATTGTCGAAACGCGGCAAATCGGTCAAGGTTCGATTTCTATGAGAGAAAAAACGAGAAGTGCAGCACAGATAAAAAAACGAAATGGCGACGATGCAGCTGCAAAACTCGGCAGAGACACTCACGGTGCAAAAATTTCGAGTGCTCGTTCCACCACGTGTGTCTCGCTCGTTCTAAGTATACACACACGTATATATGTACGTATGGTCTACAATGTACTGTAATAACTAACATTTTGTTCATTCTCTTTTCCCTTTCACGGCGCTCCGTTCACGATAAAGGTTTCGCAGGATTTTCCAATCGCCGCGTCCGCCGTCCGTCCTCGCTCCAAACACGGAAGTTCTTTGCCTTTTTTTATTTTTTCGAGCCATTGTTTGCGTAATTGGATAATGGATTTAATCGAACTATTCGATCGAGAGCTTTCGTTGTTTATTTTTCAAGTTTTTTTTTACTCTCTTTTATTGATTTCAAAGTGTTTTGCGTGTGTTTGTGTATTTTTGTCTTTTTGTTCGAGGTGAGTGAATTTCGTAGCGGGAAATGTTATTTATATTCATGTTACGAATCGTGATCGATCTTCGGCGATGATGTATTATAAATTATGGGAGATGTACGAGCGGAATTTGATTAATGGCTCGGAGCATTTTGCTTGTCGAACACGCGACTCTCGACCACCGAAATACATTCATCGTTGCGCGAAATTGATATACATTTCTGATGAGAGATTGTATATACGGCATGTTTCGTGTTGAGATTTCATTCAATCGTTATGAGTCAATTTTATTTTTCTATTAATCATATTTTTTTACATGTACTCAAAAAGTCATTATTTTTTTCCATAATTGCAAGTACACATTTTTAAATACGTTTAGAAATATTCTATAATGATTTTAGAGAACTCGTACGAAAATTTCTTATTTAAATATTACTATACGTAATCAAGAAACGCGGTAGCGACTCGACGCCAAGTATGAAAGAAAAAGAGAAAAAATTCCCCGAGACCAACCGTACTCTTATTCTCGAATAATGACGATTTTTGGATTTTTCTAATTTTTTAAACCTTCCTTACGGATGAATGGGCTGAATAAAAATTTGAAAAAAATAGGTTGATTTTTTGTTTATTTTTTTTATATACAATTAAAATTGTAATTTTCATACAAACTATCAAATTTCTTGAAAATTTTCATACAGATATTAAGCTTATAAAATTTATTTATAGAATAATGAAAATTGATTCAATTGTTTTTGTTTTTATATAATTTACTAAGTAAATACGCACGTTAGAAAAATGTTTAGAGACATTTGCAGAGCTTTAGAGATGGAAAATCCCATATGGATATTTACGAGTGTATCCTGGAATGGAAGGATTCGATTTCTAGGAGAATCGAAGCGATTTGCGACGGCAATATCATGCAAATCGTTGCGCGAATGGGGCAGGACTCGTTCTGAGGGTGATATCGCAAGTGCTCTCAATCGCACATACATATACATTTATCCTATATATACGTCATTACGTATATGTATACACACACATATTCACACATTTTATATCTATATGCATGCACTACGATTCTCTTATCATCCACAAATGTCCGTAAACGTGCATGCACATATTTGGTAATGTCTGCATTTCCGTAGATGCGGGTGTGTCGCGCGAGGATCTGTTCGGATAGAGCGTCTAAGTTTCCTGTCTTGAATCTCTCGCAGAATTTATCTCTCTCACAGCTTCGACGAATATCAGCTAGAGATATTTTTTTATTCGCCAACGAGGACGACGACCCCGTTACGAATTGTGTCACTTTTTTTTCTATCTCTTTCTCGCTCTCTCTCTTGTCTTTCCTCTCTTCTCGCTTATCAGGTCCGAAGCCACAAAAATTTTCATATAGAGCTCGCCGCAACGGACACCGGAAGCAAAACGAGAAATTCCCGGTGACGAGTGCACTCTCTCACGTGAATAAAATTAACGGGATGAAATTTTTCTCAGCTTCATCTCAAATTTTTTGTTTATCATGAAACATTTCATTTATTTTTATTTTTCGTATGTGCTCTTCATATATGGTAAATATATACTTGGATTTATTTTTCATATTTTTTTTCACGATTTCTTTTAAAATTTATATACATACAACTCTATTATATTTTTTGAATCCGGATTCTTTGTATCTCAAAATATATATTGCGGTAGAAAAAACGATGTGGAAGATAAAAATAGAAAAAAACGGCGAATACGCAGAATTAGCCGAAAATTCAATGAGAATGCACAGACGGGAAAAAAAGGAATTTGTGCCAAGTGTGTGAAAGTAGAAAAGGAAGAAGAAGAAGAAAAAGAAGGATGCGAGATGAGAGTATCGCCATTGGGCAGCGCTTCGCGTTTAGCGCGCACAGTTTTCGTGTATTAGTATTCGGGGAACGAAAATTACGTGGGCGAGCATCCGGCGCCGGAAGTCGAGTCCCGGGTCGCGCGTGCCCCCGGAAACGCCGATTAGACCATTGCACAGACAGAGAAGACGAGAGGGAGGAATCCGCGCGGAGGAGAGAGAGAGAGAAGAGGAGGACACTGAAAAAACGTCACGAAAAAAAAGTATAAGCAATCGCGCGCTGTCTCTTTCTCGCGGCGAAAAAATAATCGGCTCCGAGGAAATTGCAACTTTTAATTCCGAGAAATTTCGCGTTTACGAATTCTTACCCGAAATTCATTAAAAATAAAAACGAGGAGGGAATTTTTTTAATCAAGTGGATGCGATGGGATGTTATACGATTTTATGCAAAGTTGCTTCATTATTTTTGAATATATTTCAACGAGATACGTGAGAAGTAAAATATTCTGCAGAAAATTTTTGAAATAATTTAAAAAGCTTGGTTGGAGATAAAATCGTCGAAAAATTTGTTTAATGAAGTGAGAACCGTGTAATTATTATCAAAGCTCACTGCGTTATTTTTTATAACAAAATGTAACGAGATATATTGAAAGTAATACAGTCCAGAAATTTTTTTTTTTTTTCAAAATACATTCACGAGTTCGTCATAGATAAAATCTTCCAAAATTGTTTCATGTTTTTCATTGTTCATTGTTTTTTATTTAATGAATAAAAAACAATGTAATTATTATTTAGACCCACTTCATTTTTTCATGACAATTTTAAACAATATATTTATTTTAGAATTAACATTTTTTATTTTGAATTTAAAAATTAAAGAATTTTAATAAATTACTTGCAATTTTTTTAAAATATCTAAACGAGTTATGTACAAAATAATAGAATTTTATCCAGAGAATTTGTAATTAACCAAAAATATGGATACCGTTAAATTTTTAACGTTTGTGCGAACGTGAGAAAATAATAGTCAAAATTTAATTGAGGACGAAGAAGTAGATACGGAATACTAGATTTGGCGCTCGTTTCGGGAAAATACCGTTGCACAGGAGTCTCATCGTAACGCGTTCAAAGCTCACGTAGATCGTATTAATACAGCATAATTAAGGTTTGGGATAGAAAATAACCCGAAAGGGGAGGGATAAAGTTTATCTCATCATAAGCCGGTGTACGGACGTTTCTAATAGTTCGGGGATCTTGCTTTTCGCTATAATCGTATTGTGTTATGGCCTTCGCCATGTAAACGTGGCTTCCTCAACGACGTGCTAGAATCCGAGGTAAAATGAGCATCTGGAGAAATCCTTTACACTGTAAATTAAGTTTATCCTGTTATACACGATCCCTTTTTATACACCTTTTGCACATTTCTGATTAAATCTATTTGAAAAAATATTTCTTGAATGTTGAATACCCTCAAAAAATGAAAATAAATTAAAGTCAAAAATATCAAAATAAAATTTGGTATTTGTTGTGTTTAATTCATCCGAAGGATGATGTTTTTCAATCGTATGAAATGAAAAGTTGTAGAATATTAATTATTCAGAAATTCTCTATTCTTCGGTGTCCATTTTGCCCCGTTTTAATAATTTCGCCCCAGTCTTTCCTGTACATATCTGTTTCCTTAACGCTGGAGTGTATATGCATAGCTATAACACTATCTTCAATTTCGCTATCACAGCCGACACGTGATATCTCTCGAGAGGTTTGTGCCCTATAACCGTGATTACGACGATTCTGCAGCTGTTTATACATAAACGCGTGCAAACTGTGTGTTTACATTTTGACTATTCCGAACAGGTTCAAATACTCTGCGATAGTAGTAAAAATAAAAAAAAATGTTCTCAGTTTTCAATATGCGATGCACCAACTGCATGAAAATTTTTTCTACTTTAGTTTCAAGTTTTAGTAGCGAAGAACGGTTAATTTGAGATTTCAATATTTTGAGGTGTTTTTTTTATTTAGAATGAGACACAGAAAAGTGCGTCCGAATGAAAAATGTGAACGAGACGAGGCAGAAGGAAGTGTCTGAAGTTACTGGGTGTGCCCTGTTGAAGAACCGCACCCTTGTCCAAACCCCCGCTGTGTTCGATAATCACACACGTAATAACAAATTGATCAACGAACAGAGCCAGCCGGAGAAAACGAAGCAGATGGAAGGACGCGCGATCGGTTGGATAATTGCTTTTAAAAGTTGAAGATCTGAATAAGGAAAGAACTCATTGAGATACGAAAATTGAAACGCATTAATTGAAAGTGTCACTTGAGAAAAAAATATATTAAAAATTCATTGAATAAATATTTGATGTAGTGAAAGTAAAAAAATTCAAGAAAATGAATAAAAAATGTTGTGAACGTGGAATTCTAAATTGCACATAAAAAAATGAAGAAAACAAATGAATGAAAAATCTTCTCACTGTGGAATTCTAGATGTCACGTTCATTTGGAGGTTAAAAAATAAAAATAAAATTTTTGATAAATAATTTCTCCAATTTTGTTACGTTTTTGTGACTACTTTTCCTGTGTAATCAACGGCCAATTTTTTATTGACAATACCCTGTACGTGAAATATATGAATAAAAAATACAATTTTCTCTCTCCCAAAGTCACCCAGGCAAACTTTTTCAAATATTCATTTTACCGTAAACCTCAACATGACGTTATTACGATATAATCCTGTTTATCTTTTCATTCTAGAACACGAGCGTACACGAACAATTAACTCTCGCTCAGCTCTGTGAGTCACCAAGATCAGCAATAAAAAATCAGCCTCGCGTCCGCATTCATGAGAAATGTGAATTTTGTCGAAAAACTGAATGACCCAACTCATAAATAAATAGTAAAACATCCCACAGGATGCTTCAAGTTGCAGAAAATTCATCCGAATTTCCAAAATTAAGTTCCAGACGCGAAAAAAATTGAAAGCAAAAAATATTCGCGCGCTTATCTATTTATAGAATTTTCGTCCTTTTTTTCCGAACCTCCCACAGCGAGTGTCGATAATTCAATAAGCCCCTACTCGGCGTTGCAGGAAAGAGAGAAGAAAAAAGAATTTCTCTTCTTTTTTTAATGCAACGTGCGAATACGTGACCGGAAGCTCATTGCAATTTTAATAGCGCGTGCAAAAGTTTCTCGTCATCGGGCGAATTTGCTACACGGAGGGGGAACCACCTTCGCGAGATGACTGTCGCGCAACGGGAAAAAAATCTTCGTCTCTGCATCTCGAGGAAAAAAAGAAAAAATATTTTACACATTCGAAAAATACATCAGCATCTTCAATGACAAATCAATTACTCCATTAAAAGTATTTCTAAATAGCGGAACACAATAGTAGTAAAAATTTGCGAAAAATTTTTTTATTTAAAAATAAAAATTTTTTATGTATTGGAAAATTAGAAATTTGTTGACAGTCTGTGGGGAATAAATTGTTAATTTCTTTACTAACGATTTCAATAAACATTTATCCAAAAAAATAATAAATTTGAACTAAAAATGTGTACTGAATTAAAGAAGAAATTTTGCGCAGTTGAATTCGCATGCTTCGAATAATTGAATTATAAAAAATGGACGAAAGTGCGAAGACCGAAGGCAGAGGGCGTTCTCGAGCATAAAGTTTCGGCTCCCAACGTGTGGGACACGCGGTACGGGTCTTCTCCTCGGCGCTCTTCTCTTTCTCTCTCTCTCTCTCTCTCTCTCTCTCGCTCGTCTATATATAAAGCGAACTATTAATAGCGAGCGATCCACGAACACAGACATCGAGGATCAAGTTCGTACGTGTGTGACACATGTGCTTTTTCTTCTGAGAGAAAAAGCGAGAGAGTCGTGGAGAGTTAGAGAGTAAAGAGAGCATAAAAGAGAAAGAGAGAGAGGAAAGGAATGAGTCAAGACTGCAGCGAGTGTACTCGAGGATAGGAACCTCGGGCGCGGGCGTCATTCTCTCGACGAAAACGCATTCACACGACCAGAATTCGAGACGAGGCCCGATTTAACCAAATAAATCAAACATCTCTCAATTTACTTATGGTTTAACGATTATTATCTCAGGACGAATCTGGTCGGAGTTTTCATTTATTTGGAAAAATGAGAGGCAGCGTCAACTTGAAAAAATAAATTGCCAAAAATTTATATTTTATTTCATAAACATTTTAATATTTTTAAAAATTACTGGAATGAAAAATGATTAAAACTAAAAGTTGTACGAAAGGAAACCGAACTAACTAACTATTCTTAAAAATTCAAGTAATTGGAGTAAAAATTCAATTGAAATAAATAAATTTTCGTGAATTGAAGTTTTTTAGCAAATAAATTTATTTTTTTTTGTTCGAGACCACGATAAAATTTTCAAATTTCAAGTATGACGCGATTCCTGAAATTTAATACGACTGCCAGGAAAAAGGATGTTGATTAATGTGTAAATAATTGAGAGAATGAATAAAAGAGAGTGGACAAGGGCTCTGATTGTCCTCGCGTCGCGATATCGCACTTGAAACGCTCATCGAGAATTTAATAAGCGCTTTCACCCTCGAAGACGACGACGGGGACGACGTTAACTTCCCCGCCGAAAAAATTCACCGTGTGAGAAAAACACACGAGAGATGAAAAAAAAGAAATCTCGATTGAAGCGAAAAAGGAAGAAGCGCGATGAAAGAAAACGCGCTCGGAGCAACAACGAGTCCGTTGTTTGGTCGATTGTGGCGCCAAGCTTTACCCAGGTCGTGTCAAGATCCGACCATCTCTTTTTCGATCATTCACCGAATCTCGTGCAACGCCCTTGTCACGCACTCGAATACTTTCCATTTGTCTCCGTGAGCGACGACTAATTTTCTCTTATTTTTAAACAATCAACTTCTCATTTCTCATTTTGAGACTTTGGCTCATTTTTTACGGGTCGGTGCATTCATCTTAATCGTTCCTAATTCTTTTTTGTAACGCTTTTTTTATTCAAGTATAGTGACGTGAATTTTTTCTCAATTTTTTTTTGTATTTTTATTTTGTTCGAACTAATTTTGTTATTTATGTTTTTTTCACGTATTGAATAATTTTTTTTAATTGTTTGTGACGGCCCGGCATATAGCACGGAACACACGAGAGAATAGTATTGGATGGGTCGTAGCGCAGTGGATAAAGCGCTTGACCAGCAACTCGGTGGGCCC
>JAPYYX010000508.1:0-53205 GCA_030522605.1 Cremastinae sp. B BG-2022a | reverse complement strand
TATTTTTGATAATCGGTGTAGAAGTTATAGTGGTCACCGTGGAAGGCCTTTTTCTGGACAGCGGTCCGTAAAATATATTATATCTGCTCCATTTGTGAACGATGACTAGATGTAACCCCTTAAAGATTTTATAACTAACAATAATAAAATAAAATTATATATAAACATAAAAAAATAACTAACAATACTATTGAATCTAAAATAAACTAATATTGTTACTTTGTTTGTTGTAAAGTACGTTATTGATACTCACAACACCGTCTATTGCCATGTACAAAACTTTCCTGGGTCTGACAATGCAAAATAATCGGTCGATGCATTCAAAAATAGCCTCCATCATTTCGTCTTCATTTTTCGGCGGCGGCCTGTGAAAAAAAAATGTTTAAGTTTTACAATGATTTGACGTTAAACAAATGTTTACTCACTTGTCTTCTGGATGTGTACAAGGATGTATTATTCCGTTCATGTCAAGATACAGATTATCGAATTCAACTCCATTTGGATTTGGCTCTGCTGAGTTGATCGGCACAGTGACTCCATCGGTTGTTGTTCTCTGTTGATGAAAACATTGAAATTCATTTGTGAGCAGTTTTAATTGAATCCATATTTCTTTGTATTCGTTCATGCATTCTGTTATCAGAAATGTTTCACTGATTACTTGCACATTAAACAAAATTAAGGTAAACATTCAATGCCGTCTTACTTTTTGCTCGATGCACTCGACTATAACCGAAGGATATTTTCGACTCAACCATCGAAAGAATGCCGGTACACCCATGTTGTCAAAACTATTTTACAAAACGGTTACAAGACAGAGTAATTCGGACTCATGAAAAATGTCAAAAAAATATTATTGCATACAAAACGTGAAGTATGCTTGGGGCACGATAAGATCGTGCGAACGTGATATTCGCGGACCTGTGAGTGTATAACCCTACCGCGTCTGTTTAACAATTTGGACAGAAAAATAATACGGACGCGCCACCTGTACCGCCAGAAAAAGTTGTTTTGAGTACTCGGTAAAACAGTTTTACATAAATTACCGTCGATCGGTAAATTAACCGATTGCTAGCGTCACCTGTGAAGAAAACTTTGAAGCCCCAGCATCGAAAATTTCGTCGCGACCAATAATAACGAATTTTTTTTTTAGTTCGTGGCAGTACAGGTATGTAAACATTTTTTCATTGTACGCAACGGAAGATGCAATACTGCGCACCTTTTGTGCAGGTTTACGTACTATCGATAATTCTTTCATCCCCTCTGATCAAGATTAAAAGCTGTAATCGTCTTTTCTTACTTTTTTTCGTACAAATTTTTTTATACAAGTCTCTAAATTGATTAATTTTTATACGTCACGCCGATAATTCGCTATTTGAATGATCGATTAACAAATTATATTAAATTAAAAATCTCTTGTTCGTTCTTATGGCAGACGGTTGGATATTGGGGAAAAAAGAATTCAGTGCAAGACACGAGGTTGCGCGATGGAACAACCTTCGTGCATCGTTGATCAATCATAATTTTTTATAAAATTTCTTCCAGAATTGTTTAATTATTTTTCTAATATTTAATATTTACAAAATAATAATAAAATGCCAAATATTTGCGCTTGTATCGTTCTGCGCTATTCGCTCGAATTTTGAGATTTCAGTTTTTTAGTACGCTCCTGAGCCGAAAGGAGGCAGGCGCCGAATCGATAAACGACGTAGCAGCGGGCAAGGAAAGGAATCGATCTCAGCCGAGGATTGCCGAGTGTCCCCGAAGGGAGTAGGAGCTCGAAGGCGCAGCGGTGAAGCGGGAAAGACGGGGGAGGCGCACATACAGAGGGACGCGTAACGCTTGCGAGAGAGCTCTCCATATATTTCCTCGGCGATCTCTTTGCAACAGAAAAATCCCAGTGTTCGCGTCCACGGGCGCGGCTTCGTGTCTCGAACTGGCGTTTCATACGAGAATATGTCGTCCCTTGACTATTTGGATCTGTGCCGATTGTGTCTCGTGAAAGACCGCGTTTCCGTGCCGATATTCGAGGGCGAGGGTGATGTCCGACAGATATTCCTGAAAATCGCCGCCTGCCTGCCGGTCAAGGTAAGCTCTCGCCTTTGTACGTTTACTGCGCCATAGTGTTTTCCGCGATGCCACGCTCCGCCATTTTGCCATTCATTCACATCAATTACTTCGCCGCGTAATCGAACGTTCCTCGAACGAAAATCGCGTTTTGCGTCTTCGAACGTCGAACGGATGGAACGAGAAACGCGTTCGAGAAATGGCGTCGGCGTTTTGGACGGTTCACGCGTCACGGTCCGTGTCTGCCTTGCCAGAATGCCGCTCCCCCCTCCTCGCGGCATTTTTTTCTCATCGGAACTCTATTTACATCGGGTACGAGCGTTCTTTCGGAAATTATGCATCCTCCTTGACAACGCTCGATCCTCGATCGTAAATACCGCGCTTTTACGAATAATCGTCGCTTCATCCAAGGGCGATGATTTTCCGTCGTTACGGAAATGCCACGGCTTCCATTATCCCCGCATCTACATTCGCGTTTCTCTGTCTCTTTCCCTCGTATATATGTATATCGCGCGAATAACGCTTTTGCCCTCGACTCTCGATCGATCTTCGCCTTTCCAGCCTCGTTCGCTTTCATCGGCTTTTTATTCTACATTATTTACAACGAATTTATGATATTCGCGATTTTTTTTCCACCATCGGTGAATAAAAATATCTGCGTGAGAATGATTGTCAATACTTTTATGCGTATTTGGCATTCGCCCGGTTCATGACCTGTAAAGATTTTTTTACGTACATTTTTTGTCCTGTTATGAACTTTTTGTTGACTCGTTTTGCTATATCAAAAATCAAAATTTTCGATTTTTTTCTGTTCGAAAAATTTGAAACGAAATTTTTGAATATGCCTCGCGTGACAGACGTCAAAAATCGCTTCGCGTGACGATCCGGGTAAGAAGAAATAAGATGAAAAAAATACATGGTCAAATCTAACTGAAAAAGATTAATATTTGTTTGAGTCACGTGATCCGTAATTTTTTCGTTTTTATTCGTTTTCAATTCTCTTTAAATCATTGTTTCGAATATTCAGTATTTATGTAAATTTTTCGACTAACGGTCCATTTAGTCGTATTTAGCAGATATTTTGGTCCAGAGGATTAGAAAATTCTTCTCGCGTGTCAACCATAAAAAATGTCTCGCGTGACACCATTGGAAATCACGTCGCGTGACACTGGCACGGTGAAAAAAAAAGCAAACTCGTCGATGGCAAAAATTTATAGAGTACGGTGAAGAGTCTCGTACGGGAAAGGGACAACTCGTTCCAGTCACGTGACGTGTACTCGTCCCGGAGACTCTAACGAGTATCTCGTGGACGCCAATGAGAGTTTTACCCGCCACTCAATGGCGGCTCTTCAAACGTTCGGAAGATCGATTTCACCGCCTTCTCTCTTTGCCCCCACAAACCGCGTTGCAGTTCGCATTCGAGATTCGGCGCGATTTTCATGAATGAAATTTTCTTCTCTTCGCACAAGTACTCCAATGTTGATGTTCACTATTTCTTGAATTTTTTCAGGTCGGTAGGGAAGACAAGTTGCCCAAGAAAATTTGTGATGACTGCGTGTACAAAGTAGAATTATGTTATCAATTTTGGAATACGACGGCAAACGCCGAAAAACAACTCTTACAATGGCTCGGAGATGTAACCATGGACGACAAACAGGGATATGTTACGGATGGCCACAATCAGGTAAACGAATCATTTTTTAAATTGATTTTTATATGATTTCGTATCATTCAAATATAATGAAGATGAAATAAATATAAAACTAAAAGTATATCAAAAGTAATGAATAATGAATATAAAATATAAATATGTTCAATGTAATAAATATTAAAAAATTTATTCTGAATATTGAACAAAGTTACCATTTTTGTAAATTTTCTTCAGCGGTTCAAATTTGAAGTACTTATGAATGAGTACAACATGAATGTTTTTCAAACAGTGTCAATTTTTCAATTGTCCTTCTAAAAATTATTTTTTTTTGTAATTTTTTAATTCTGAGGAATATTTAACATTTTATTTTCATGTTTTATATTTTTTCTTGCCGTCATTCAGGTTAAATAAATAGCGAATCTTAATTCAGTAATTTACAGGCTTATCTGGGAAGATAAATTACTCAAAAAACTGATTGAAATGTCATTTTTTATTTTTAAACGTTCTCACAGTTACTCGATTGTCGATCGCTTTTCAAATAATTCTTTTGTTTTTTTTTCGCCATTTTTTTGCCGTGTTTACATTGACGACGAAGTTTAATCGTGCATTGTAAAATTTTTCGCACATTCGGTTTCTCGTGCGATTGACGGAAAAATTAGTGAATTCGCTTTTTACATTTTTGTTTGTTTGTTTTGTGACCAGAATATGATGAAACCGGGACAGAACTCGGGAGAAAATCGCCTAGAAGGTTCAGTGATGCAGCAAGTGACCGAGCACTCAAGCAACATGGGATTGGGAATGATGGATGGTATAGGAATGAACATACCACTAATCCTACCGAATTCCGGACAATCTCAATCTCAACAACAGTCTCAACAACCCATGACCTCAGTTCCTATGGACACGAGCGGCAACGCTGTGCAAAATGTACAAGCCGTGCCTGGTTCCAGCACACAGATCGTCTCACAAAAGATGGAATCGTCCAACAACCAAGACGATGAAGAAGAGGAAAGCGATGAGGAGGAAAACTCCGATGACGACTGTGACGCGGACGATGGTAATTTAATAATAAAAAATATTTCAATTGCATAGAAGAATTATTTGATATTTTTAACGTGTAACGATTGCTGTAATTTTTGTATAGTTTCAATTCTATTTTAAAGTTCTTTGTATAAATGTTAGGAAGATTTATTATTGTGATTCATATAGAATTTTTCGAACTTGTTGAGTATGTGAAATTATTCATTTTGCACGAATTTAGGCCTACCAGTTAAAGAAGAGGACGACGAAGATGGAAACTCGAGCAGAACGATTGAGCCCACGACGTTCGTAAACGTTTCTCTCGCCTGCGATGAAGCCGGACCTTCAGGCCTTCAGCAACAGAAAATAAACGATATGCCAGAAATGGTCATGCCACCCACGGAAGGCGACCCCAAGTCAGGGTGAGTTTTTTATCTATAGTCGAACTTTTTTTTTATGGGATTAAGAACGAATTTCGAGGATCGAGGATGAATGTTGTGACAAACACAAACACTGAAATTCCTTTCTTCTTATTAATTCCTCGAAAATTTTAATTTACCGATAAAGTTCCTGAAAATTTATAGAAAATCAGAATCTTTTATCATTTCACTGACATTTTTCTATTATATGTCTTTTGAGTGAAATGTTGATTAAAATTGTTTTTAATTGATTCCGTTAACATTTAATTGATTTAAAAAATCCTTAACGTTGCAATATGTAATTTATGTAAGTTGTTATTTGTTACCAAACTTCGAAAAATTTTTTTTAATCAATTTATATCAATTTTTTAATCAAAAATATTCGTCCTTTTCCCATGTTTGGTAAGTACTCACACACGTCACGACCATCGTTGATCCTGGGTATTCAGCGATTTGATCGGGCATTAAAAAGTTATAAATCATATATTTTGAAAAATTTCTGAAATTATGTACTTCATAATTTTTTTCTGTTTGCTAACGTTCGAATTTGAATTTAATATCTGCAGTAAATTTCGAATCGCTGAAAACCTTGAAATATTGTGTATCTCTGGAAAAATATGAAGCATGTATGAGTGAAAGGTTTGAAAGGGAAAAAAATTTAATTTTGATCAAAAAACGATAAAAAATATTTTGAAAATTTTGATAAAGTAACGTATTGAACAAATTTTGAATGGAAAATTTCTCTATCGAACCTTTTCTCAATTTCGGACAGTTGTCCTCAATGGACAGAAAGATTTTTTTGGATGAAAGACATTTCTTTGAAAAAATGAAATTTATTTTAATTTACAGAGATTTATAGATTTTTAGATTAAAAATCTTTCTGTCCATCCTATACAGATGTTTACATGTGTCGATATAACATTCCCACGCTTACGTAAAGGCACTAAATGCCGCACTTGGCCAGGCGTTGGTCAAAAAAAATCAACATCTTTCCCTTTGACTTCCCCTCGAAGCCCCGAACCCGCCCCATGACGACCGTAATAGCTCGTAAATTAGAGAAGAATCGATTCGGTGCATGCCGAATCATTTTCAACTTTTCGAATATTTCGTAAATATTTATTTATAATTGAAAATGAAAATGTATACTTTGTACTTGTAATCTGTATTACCAAATGTCGACGAGACGTCGTGAGCGTCGTCGAAAATTTTTTTCTTCGCTGTAAAATCGCGATGATACGAAAAAAAAATCCGCTGAGAGAATCGAACAAAGGAGAAACACGATGGGAAACTGAGAAGTGCGCGTAAGGATGAAAATGTCACAATTTTCGTCGTTTGTGCATTCGAGCCCGCGAGAAGGAAAAAATAGAAGAAAAAATCTTCAAATGCTGGAACACTGGATCAAAGATCAACGAAAAGAGGAAAATAGAAAAATTTCTACCGAAGAGAAAAGAAGGATCATCGATTTGTGTCAGAAATAATTCGAACGAAATTGGAGTGTCTTCACAACCCGAGAAATTTCTGCGAATTAAACGTCGAAAAAAAAAATATTTTGGATTCGATTGTAAGGCGAGTATTTCATTTTATTTTTTTTTTCATCTTTCTTTTCGTATCGCAAATTATTTTTATATTTTTTGGATTCTTTTATTCCCTGTTTCTTGTGAATTTTCGTGGAACGAATATTGGCGAGCTCGTCGAGTGGCCAAGAAGCGTTTTCCAAACGAAAAAAATTTGTTAAAATATTTATTTCAGTTGAAAAATTCTAAACAATTTTTCAACTTCTGATTTCGAATTCTTTTAAATATTCTTTATCCTTTTTAAATTATTTTTTCTTTTTCTTTTCTGATCGGAATTTTGTCACGTGCATTGCGAGATTTTCGTCCTTTGGTACGTGGCTGACTTTTTGACTGCTTACATTTTACGCTTTCGTGTGCGATTTGCATCGAAAGTTTCTAAAAAAATATCAAAACAAAAATAATAATGATGTACTTCGAAATTTTTAAATTTTTAATTTTTTGGAAATTGCAACAAGTACAGATTTTTACCTGGCTGCGAAAGTTTTTACTACTTTGACTGCGCCGGTTTGTTTCGTACTATTTTTGCCATTTTCCACTTTCTATACTATAATTTCTGTAATATTTTACGAGCTGTTAATTCTTATTAAATTTCGAACTCGATAATTCGAATTCGATTTTTTTACTATCAGATTGTACTTTGGAAACATCAAAGAATAGAAAATGAAAACTGGATGTTGACGAGCATCGAAGTTCCTCGTTCTTTCTTTGTGTCTCCAATGCTCTTTTTAATATTAAAAAAAGTAACTGAGTCAATGAATATCTTGAAGCTGAGATTATTCGTGACTTGATAAAAGTGAGTGTCCAATGAAGACTTCAAGAAGGAAAAGGAGAAGGCGTTCCAGGCATTCGAAGAAAATACCAAGGTCTAACGAGGATTAATTAATCAAAGGTGAGACATCGTTTCTACGTTAATATAATTTTCTTTTAATTATAAATATCTAATCCCTAAAAATTAGTTTCCCTCAAACGTCCCTCAACCCTTGCTCCACGATATTTCTTTTTACCTCTTTGCAACAAATTCATTTCTTATAGAAAATACTACAAAAAAGAATATCCAATTTAAAAAAAATCTATTTTTTACTAACTTCAAATATCGCGTACCAAAATTTTTGTTCGTCCATTTTTCTCCATCAGAGAGACTCTTGGCAATCAACGCCCAAGCACATTGCACGGCTCGCAGACTCACTCGCAACTCGTGTAAAATTGGTATAATACAATAAATATTGTTGACTGTGAATCACCGCCTGCCTGTACCCAGAGGGCGCGAGGAGAAAAAAAGAAATTCGACGTCACGTCGAAAAAAAAAAAGAAAAATGAACCCAGGAGATTCGTTTACGCAGGGGAATTGTGTCCCATGCATTGTTGTTGGGTTTTGTCCTTACAGGGAAGGCGAGAGCTTCGGTGGATTGTCCGGGATGTTGCGACAGATATTGTCACCGTCCCCGGAGACGGGAGACTTAGGTCCGGGGATGCCAGGCTGCTTCAGCCTGCTGCAACCTGGCATCTTCACGAATTATCCGATGATGATAACGTCGAGCTTTCAAATGGCTCCGCCGCCGCCGCCACCGCCGTTGCCGGTATCGTCGATGACGTCGTTGAACTCCCCGTCGTTGACCTCGTCGTCCTTGAACTCTCCGAGCATGATGACCTCCTCGACCTTGAACTCTTCTTCTCTGGCATCATCGACCTCGCCGATGACCTCTACGTCGTTCTCATCGTCTTTCTCGTCCTACTCGAATTCCAGTCACTCGTCCTCGTCCTCGTCGTCCTCTCTCATGTCCCTCGAACATCCCATGAACGATTCCCATCTTCCGGAGAGTCATCGGTGCAACAGCTGCGGCCTCGAGTTTCGTAGTATCGCGAAATTGAATTATCACGCTAGAACGTCTCATGGTTATCATCCGATAGGTCACACGAATCAACGGAGCGACCTCAACGAGTCCCACATTAAATTCGCTTGCACCCTGTGTCCGAGAATATTTCCAACCATGAGCCACCTGAAGATGCACGAGATGGCCCACACCGGCTCCGTTGGCTCGGGCTCGAACTTTTTCCTCCAGAACAATAACTTCGTCGTTAACAATCCGGGAATCGGTGTCAATAATTCCCAGGGTGAAATTTCGAACGAGCAGACTTTCAGCTGCGATAGGTGTCAGGCGACCTTTCGATATCGCACGCTCCTGGAGCGTCACAAGAGAATGCACGCCAGTCAACAGGACAAACCGTACTCGTGCACACGCTGTCCAATGAGATTCGAGACGAGAAATCTTTACAATCACCACGCGAAGACACACAAAGCGAACTCGGTCGGAGAGATTTCCGGCATCGGTAGCGCGGGTCACATATCCGGTTTTAACGACGCGACGACACCGAGCAAACCTTCGTTCCCCTGCGACTCGTGCACGAAACAATTCACGAGCGTTGAATCGCTCACGAGTCACAAAGCCGTTCACAGGTCGAGGCCCCTGGTCTGTGACGTTTGCGGAAAGGGATTCACTCATAGAAAATATTATGTCGTGCATCAGCGAATTCACACCGGCGAGAGACCGTACCTTTGCGCGATGTGCGGAAAATCTTTCACTCAGGCGTCCACTCTCACGGTTCACCGAAGATATCACACCGGGGAGCGACCCTACACGTGTACTCTATGCGGAAAGGGTTTCGTCACGCGTACGATAATGCTCAATCACATGAAAAAACACTAGTCGTGATTTGGAGTACAATCACAAGCAAAAGATACTAGATTTCTTTTTCTCTACGGATTTCTCTCGCAATATTGAATAATTGAACATGAAAAAATTATGGTACATTCCTTACGATCGGAAGAATGGCGCGTGGGTCGAGTTTTTGATGAGAATTCATTTATTTGTTGATAAGATATTTTAACGAGTTTCGCACGTTACTCGTGACTCAAAAGGGCAAATACTAATTGAGCGAAATTATTTTGAAATTAATTTGTTGAAAATTGGTCTTGACGTTCGCAAAATTGGACATGCAAAATTTTTAGAAGCTTCACCGTACAGAAATCGATATATCAATTTTTAAAAATCAAGCCTTTTAAACATGAGCTCTTATAAGACATTACGAAAAGTTGCAATTTTCAAAAATAGATATCTCAACTTCTAGATAGTCAATTTCGTTCAAATTTCAGCAAACGTTGTGTATAGTGTTCGGTTACTATAAGTCAGATTCCATTTTAATAGGTTGGAAAATAATTTTCTTGTGAGGAACCCTCAAATGTTCTTGATATTGACGATCGCGCGACGCTTCTGAATTATTCTCGACGGATTTTTCTCTGAATATTGAATAATTGGACATGAAAGTATTATGATACATTATTTTCGATCAGAAGAATGGGGTGTGGGTCCAGTTTTTGATAAAAATTCATTGATTAATAAATTTTTTTTTTCCCAAATGCAATAACTTTTGCTTGTGATTGTCTTTAAGGTAGTTCTATCGGTGCAGTTAAAAAAATTCTTAGTTTATCTTTGTACCAAGAGGATTGAGAGCTTATGTTTATCAAGAAAAATTCTCACAAATTGATTCGAGAACAACATATTCCAAACCATTTAACATGACCTTGAGTTGCTAGGTACGTATGAAAATCAAACAAAAAATCTTACGTTTTTATTAAAAATTAAGAATACTTTTTTGATGTACTGAAAAGAGTTATGCAAAATTTCAAGAAATTTTACCATTTATAAGTCAAGGTATACAGGATTCGAAATTGCAATATTTAATACTTGCTCTTATGAGAGAGTACTAAAAATTGTAATTTTTAACAATAAATATTTTGACATCTACATGGTTGAACCTTTTAAAATTCGATACACGTATGCAGGTCATATCAAAGAAAGTATTGCAAATTTTCAACGATATCCTAAGAAAACAAACAAAATGACAGAACTACCTTAAAAAAATTATTGTAGAAAATTTACGTGGCAAAAGTTACGATTAATGTTTTATAGTTACGTAAACAAATTTAAAATATTAGCATATTTGTCAAGTGACAAAAATGATGTGAATTTCTTTTTTACAATTTAAAAAGGATAGAAGTTTGTTACGTGAAAAAGAAAATCGTTGTCGTCGCTGTGATAACCGTTTCTATGTTTATACAATTTTCTGGTATCGACAAGAGTCTGGAGGATACGGAGTTGATCGATCTTGGATATTTTCGAGTCTATTGTTGTTGGTATAGGAATGACTACGAGGATGGAGGTACGGATTTGTATGTCTAGGAATTCACAGGTGCCTTTCATTGACGATTTGAAGAAGTTTACAAGAGAATCTAGTCTTATTTGTTATAAAGTATTTTTGACCAAAAAATAATTTAATTTTCAATAATATTTTCATTTTCTGGTATTGACATTTTTTATTTATTTCTATTTATTTTTTGCTCCTAGTGTTAGGTTAAATGACAAAAGTTGCCAATTTTATGATAAATCGTCAAAATATTCATAGATAGAATAATTGAGTTATTAAATATTTTAGTTTTCACCATTACAATAAAAAACAAAATTGTTACATCATCAATTTTAGTGGTACACATTGATGTAAATGCAATTACCGTTAAATGTTAGGACTTTAGTCGCAAATCTGAATCCATTTAATTTTTTTCGACCTAATCTCGACCGCATTTAAATCGTCAATTTTTTCTCTATTACAATTTTTAAAAATTACTAATAGTACAAATTTAGGAAAAACTGTAGTCATAAAATTCGAAACACAGGACGCTTATTAATGCAAGTATAACGAAATGAAATGATACCAAAATAAATAATTCAATGATTCAAGAAATTTAAAAAAATAAAATTTTGATCGCCATTGCTCGCACACTGTAAGATGCGAGAGAAATATACGATCGAGCATCCCAAGGTAAGATTTAATATTACATTTTGGATACGTATTCACGTCTGTATTCAATTTTATTCGACATAAATAAAAAATATAAAAATTAAAGTGTGCTCGTGATTTTTTTTGTCGCAGTGTAATCTTTATTTTATCAATTGAAAAACAGATTTCAGCAAAGAACATGAAGGTGAAAAATAGTCGCGAAATTAACTTTTTTACTACCATAAATTCGAAATAAGAGAGAAATTTAATTTAGTTAAAAATTGAAATTTTTCCTTTCAACGCTCTTGAAAAATGATTTTAAAAAAATCTGAAACAAATTTTTAACGAAATCAAAAGATCTCTAAATTCGTAATCTAGATCTTTTTATTTCAAAATTCCTACTGAAAAATACTTTAAAAAAAATTATTTTCAAAAGGTTCATGCTCAGATGCTGACTCGAAAGTGCAACCGAATGTAAGAACAGAGACAAACTAAAAAAAAAAATATGAATAACTTCTCCAGGAAGAAAAACTGCCAAAAACTCCCGGAAAACAAAAAAAGAATCCGCAAATCCTTCCGTTGATTGATGCCGATTGTCTCTCTCTCATTTTCAGATATTTTGTATCGAAGTTGACAATGCTGTCGCAGGGGGAATACGAGGGGCTCGAGTCTGAGATGAAAATAGAAGTGTGCTCAGAGCCTCTGGAATCCCCGAAGGTGATATACGCGTGCGAGCAGTGCGATCGTAGCTTCGACTCGTCGACGAGTCTACGGGAGCATCACCAGGAGATGCACGCCTCGGAGAAGAGCCACGTCTGCGAGATTTGCGGCTACACGAGCGCGCATCGTCAAAATTTGATCGCACATCAGCGCCGTCACAACCTCCACAAATTCCACTGCGAGATCTGCGGCGAGGGATTTTACTCGCGGAGCAGCTGCGAGGAGCACTCTCTGATCCACTCACGAGAAAAACCGTTTCAATGTCTCATCTGCAACGCGACCTTTCGATACCGTCAGGGTCTGAGGCTCCACGCTAAATTGCACCAGCCCGATTACATTCCACCCCAGAAGAAGCATCTCTGCGAGCTGTGCAACAAGAGATTCTCCAGGAAGCAAGTTTTGCTCGTTCACATGAAAACCCACGGGACGGGTGGACAGCAGAACGAGTACGTCTGTCACATTTGCGGAAAAGCCGTCTCGAGCAAGACTTATCTGACGGTCCACGTTCGCAAGCACACCGGCGAGAAGCCTCACGTTTGCGACCTCTGCGGAAAGGGATTCATATCGCAAAATTATTTGAGCGTTCATCGGAGAACCCACACGGGTGAGAGACCTCACCAGTGCACTCACTGTGAAAAGAGATTCACCCAGAGGACGACGCTCGTCGTTCATTTGCGAAGACACACCGGTGACAGGCCTTATCCTTGCACCTTCTGCCTGAAGTCGTTCGCCTCGAAGACTATGTTGAACAGTCATCTGAAAACTCACGCGAAGCAGAACGCCAGAGCTCAGGCTCAGGTCAACAATCCGGAATACATTCCCCAGGAATTGAGCTTGCAACACAACGACGAGAGATCGCAGGACATCGACAATGTCTCGGTTCTGCTCTCCGGTTGAATTGAAGAGTTTGGTTTAGATTATTTTTTCTTTCTGGAATTGAAAAAAATTAGAGATTTAGAACTTTCGTTTGTTCCAGAGTGAGACATGCAAATTTGTTTCTGGACAATTTTTTTTTAGCTTTTAGTAAATTATCGAAAGCTTTTTTTTCATTTAGCAAGCGAAGAGATTGTTATTAAATGGCAGGTAACGTGCAATTTGTTGGTGAACGCTTGTTTCGGTGCTCGCGATCTAGATATTAGTTTTCGATTGTTAATGAAATTAGAAAGTTTTGTAGTCGCAAGCTCGGTGAGTTTAAAATCCGTTTTTGTTCAATCTTGAAAATGAGTCGAATAGTTTGTCACAAACTGTTTTTAAAAGAAAGTTTTATAAAAGTTACGTATATTGTAACTTGAAAGCAATTGGAATAAAAATTTGTTTACAATTATTTTGTAGATTTTCGAAATTTTATAAGTTGTGAAATTGTTACGATGTGCTGCAGGAAATATGTCGCTGGTATTTTTGATGATTTTGGAAATGATTTTATGGCTAACAATGTGGAATATTGGCTTCATCGAGATTCTGAGCTTAAGTTTGATTCCGGATCATGAGATTTTTATACGATTTTTATAATGGGTATATTTATTCTTTCATCGTGTTTACTATTGTCCGGATACAAAGCACGTTTAGAATATATTTAAAATATATGAATTTATATATTGATAGAGAATATGTATATCTGTGAGGTGCGATAAAAAACTTATGTTCCTCCGTCGTAATACGGCTATATTTTCACAACTTTCTGTTAACTACTACTTTAATGCGTTCCCGTCCGTCGTTGTCCAGTAGGGATGTACATTTTAAAAAAACATCCGAAATAATTGAGCAGTTCATTACTGCAGTGTAATTATTTTTAAACCGTTAAGTGCGAGGCTCTTAAATATTGAGAACAGATAAAAATGCGAGAGAGGTGATGTTTTTAGGCTTAATCAAAAAAATTATTAAATATTTTTGCAGTTAAAAACTGTTAACCAAAAACTATTCATCGCCGGTGATAATGTATTTGACATATTGATTGAAGGGAAAATTATCGAAAAAAATGTTTATGCAAAAAATTAAATATTCAAGAGTTGATGAATTTTTAAATATTATAATGAAATTGGGCATTTTTCAAAATGTTGCTCCGATAAATATTTATCTGTCATGCCTTCAGCCTCGCCTTGAATAATATTTTAAATGTTACAAATAAAAATCGCACATAGGGAAAGAGGATAAAAAAATTCTCTAAAGCATAACTTAGTGAAAATTCAATAATAACGAAAAGATACGAGAGTACTGAAAAAATTATGTGTGCCTTAGTTTTCGCGCATTCACGAAAATATTCGAACAGAAATATATTTAAAAAATGATCCTCGATTGGCCTCAGTAAAAAGACAAGGTCGTTTTTATATTTATACGAAAAAATCTTCAGCCTAGATTATAAATGTTAGTTTGTTATAATTTATAAAATTGCGAGACATTCCAGGATTATGAGAGGGTCACTTTTTTACAAATTCTAAAGCAATAGAGCTGATATAACAAAACGACGTAGAAGTAATACTATGCGAATAATATAATGTCAGCTTTCAATTTTTATTCACTTTATTGGACGAAGATAAAATTATATTGTTGGTACCAACAAAAAAGTACAAAAGACTTCAAAATGGTATATACGACCGAGGACTCGGACAAATTTAGCCACTGACAATTTTCATGTATCACGATCTTGAATAAAACAGCATTGTATAGTTTTAAAATTTTTATGGGATTTTAGTATTTATTTCGAATTTTTGTACTTCCTGATCCTGAATTTTTTCCTCTTTAGAACAGGTCTACAAATTACTTAAATTTCGTGTTGATTCTGCTTACTCTAAATTTTTACAATCGTCAATAGTGGAGACGTTTCTAAATTTTATGTAGAGTGCAATACTGTAATTTAAAAAATTATTGGATCAAAATAATTTATTTTTCTGATCGAAAAAATTTGATGAGTCTAAAAAAATTATTTTTAGAATTTTGCGAATATTTATAATCGATTTTTAAAATAATTATCAAGTGTGCTGTACTCTCAATTTTTGGTATATATTTGTAAAAATTCGTGTCAAGGTTGCTGGCTTGAAATGTGTGAACATTTTTTCGGTGAGAAAAAGTTGAGTCAAAGTGCATTGATTTTTTTATGAGTACGTTTTTTAATTACAGGCCTGTGAGAATTGGAAAGCTAAGAGGAATGAGACACCGAAAAAATCGAAGCAACGAAAAAAAAACCGACAAAAATACGAATCTATCAAACGAGGAAAATTCAATCGAACGAATCGAGGAAAATTCACAGGTGCGTCTAAGAGGACTCAAGGACCAAACGAAACAAAATAATTACACACCAGTCGAGTGTGACTTTTGTCACAAGATCTTCAAGAAAAAATCTTATCTCCGGGTCCACATAAGATTTCACGGTTCTCCTCGAATTTGTGAAATTTGCGGAGCAGTCTTGGCCTCGGATTTCAGTCTGGAGCAGCACAAGAGACGTCACAACAAGGATTTCTCGATTTTCTGTAAAATATGTAAAAAAGGTTTCTACTCTACAGCGTCGTTGAAAATTCACACGACGAGTCACACGAAGGAGAAGATCATTGCCTGTGAGATTTGCAAACGAGGATTCGCGAATCGCGTTTACTTGCGAAGTCACATGCGAATTCACTTGGATCCAAAAAAAAGAAAAAAATACAAGTGCGAGCTGTGCAATTTCGAAACTTTTTACAGTTATTGCTTCAAGGAGCATCGAGAAATTCACACGGGGGAGGGTCGTCTCGCCTGCGAGCTTTGTGGAAAATTCGTGAAAAGGCAGTACATGAAAACTCACAGGAAAATGCACGGAGGAGAAAAAAACGAAGTATGTGAATATTGCGGAAAAGCGTTCTTGTCGAAGAAATACTTAACGAAACACAGACGTACGCATACTGGAGAAAAACCTTACATTTGCTTCGTCTGTGACAAAAATTTCACGCAACGGTCGAGCCTCACGAAGCATTTTAAACTTCATAACATTCGAGAGATTGAAAATCGTGCAAAATGTTGAAAATCGATTTTTAATCCATTTCTTGAAATTCTTATAAAATTACTTTTTATGTCCTATATTTAATTCTGTAAATAAAAAATTCAGAAATTAATCACGATGATGATTTTTTATTTAATTTAAGGATACACCTGACATTCCAAACGTCATTCACTCTAAACGTCAAATTCATCACCGATTAACCGAAAGAAAATATAAAAATGTAAATAGTCAAAAAAAAAAAAGATTGTGAGCAGAAAAAAGGACGACTCATCCGAAAAGTTTCCGAGTGACAAGACGAAAATCATCTTCTTCGCGTAAGTCTGACAGAATTTGTGATTTTCAGGTGCATAGCTGAGGATTATTTGCCGATGAAAGTGGAAACGATTGAGCTTATCGGAGATTGCGTCGTGCCGGCTGAGGATTCCGAATTTACCGAGGAGTTTCAGACATTCGAGGACGAGGTGGATGCTGAAACCGAATACGCGTACGAGTACCAGGCGATCGGAGATGAGAAAATAATCATCCAAGAGATTGACGGGGCTGAAATTTCAAGCTACGAGAACGTCGAGAAATTATCATCGTGCGAGGAGAACGAAAAATTGAGACTGGGAAATTCGATGAAAGATCGAAAACCAAGAAAATCCCGAAAACAGTACGAATGTGAAATTTGTGGGAAAGTAATGATGAAAAAATTCCAGTACGTTCGTCACCGTGAGATGCACGAGAGATCAATTTCTCTGAAGTGCGAGGACTGCGATTGCAGTTTTTCCGATGAGATTAAATTTCACAAGCACATGATAAAAATTCATCAGGAAGAAACTCCGTTTCCCTGCATACTGTGCGGTAAATCCTTCAAAACTGAAGAATTTTTGAAAACTCATCTGAAGCAGCACAATAAAAAATTCACTTGCGACGTCTGCGGGATATCGAAGGTCTCGGGTTACGATTTGAGGCTTCACAAGAAAAAACACAACAAGGAGTACGTGATTTATTGTGAGATCTGCAACAAGGGATTTTACACGAATCAGACTTTCGAACGTCACGCTCTGACTCACACAGGAGCGAAGCCATTCGTGTGCAAAATTTGTAAAACTCCGTACGCGAGCGCGGCTTACCTCACGCTGCACATGAAATCTCATGGCGAGAGGCAAAAGCACAAATGCGGCCTGTGCGACTTTGAGAGTTACTGGAAAGCTGCTCTGAAGGTCCATTTGAAAATTCACAGTGGAGAGAATCAAATAAGCTGCGATATCTGTGGAAAGTCGGTGTCGAGCAAGAATTACCTTCAGATCCACATGAAAATCCACTCCGGTGAAAAACCTCACGTATGCGAAATTTGCGGCAAGGCGTTCAGCGTGAGGAAATATCTCGTCGTTCATCTCAGAACTCACACCGGCGAGAGACCTTACCAGTGTCACATTTGCCTCAAAAGATTCACGCAACAGGGATCTATGAACGCTCACATGAAGTGCCACATAAGAGCGAAGTGAAAATTCTTGAACAATAAATACTTTTGGAAAGTTTGCGATTTCATAGAAAAACCAGTGAATTTTTTCAGCACGAATCGCTACATTTTCACCGTCCAGAATATTTTTAATAATTTTTTAGAACAGAGATAGAGTGAATTAAATTTTTTATCGTGATGAGCCGAGATGAATTCTATCCTTAGCGATAATGATGTACATAGAATGTACATAAAAGGAGGGAATGATGAGAAGTGAAAAAATAAAAGACGAAAGTAAGAAGAAGAAAAATGAATGAAAAAGTGTTATTTTTCTCTCGCAACGAGGAACAACCCCTGTGGATATTTTTCTTATTATTTGGGTTTTATTTTCGGAAGGAGAAAGACAGACGACGTGTCTGAAGAGAGAACAGAATAAATCTGAGATTGTTTTTTACATATTATTATTTTTTTTTTAACTTTCAGGTCCATCGACGACGAGAAGTCGAAAAGTGAGCAACCCACGAAAGTTGACGGTGAAAAAAACGTTGAGGAAGATCTTGAGGAAAGTCAATCGGAGGAGAAAAAAATTCAGAACTCGAATCTGATGGAGAAATCGAAAAAAGAGACGGAAAGTGAAATTCCGGAATCGAGGAAAGATTTTTACGAATGTGGCGTATGCTCGAAGGTTTTTCGATCGAAAAATCTTTTCGAGGGCCACCTGGTCGCTCACAGCGACTCGAGACCCCATAAATGCGATATCTGTGAAAAATCTTTCAAGCGCACGAATACGCTGGCGGTACATCGGAGGATACACACGAGAGAGAAAAATTTCGTTTGCGACGTTTGCGGACGAGCTTTCGTCCAAGCCTCGCAGTTGGCGACTCACCGTAGACGACACTCTGGAAAGTACATTTGTTTCTGTGAGAATTGCGGAAAAGGATTTTTCACGAACGCCGAGCTTCGCGGACACATGAACATGAAGCACGGAGCGAACGAGCACGTGTGTCTCGTCTGCAGAAAAACTTTCCCGAATGGTCACAAGCTCGCTCGACACGCAAAGACTCACGATCCGGATTTCAATCCCGCGAAGCACCAGTGCGAGGTCTGCGGAAAAATATTCGCGTACAGAAATTCGCTCGAGGTCCACGCGAAATCTCACACCGGCGAGAACAAGTACGCTTGCGATTTGTGCGAGAAAGTTGTAAAGTCGAAGGGCTCGCTGCAGGATCACATGAAACTTCACGGTGGAGAAAAATCCCTCGTTTGCGACGTCTGCGGGAAAGCTTTTCACAAAAGGACGACCCTGGTCGTTCACAAGAGAACTCACACTGGGGAGAAACCTTATAATTGCGATACCTGTGGGAAATCCTTCACTCAGCACTCGACACTCGTCATTCACAAACGTTATCATACGGGACACAGACCACATCAGTGCGTCGACTGTGGAAAGTCGTTTGTCTCGAAAGCAACGCTCAATGCTCATAAAAAAATTCACTCTGTCGTAATCGTCGATCCTCCGGAAACGTGATATCGAATTCCGATTTAATCGACATTTGTTCAATTTTTTTAAGAATAAATTTGTTAAAGCAAAAATAGGTAACAATTGCGTAAGTGTAAATAATTTCGAGTTTTGGAGTGACTGTCTTTTTTTAGGTTCATTTTATACGCAATTTTTTTCGTTTATTTTTTACAACAATTGTAAATAATAAATAAAATTATAAAAATTTGTAGTTATGTGGCAATTATCGCGCTTAATTTTTTTCTGTACTTAGAAATTAATTGTTATTTTTAAAAGTAGATTTTTTTTAATGACAAAGAATTATGGAAATTCGATAAAGACTAAACTTATTCATGATTTGAATTTAGAATGTTTTTCTATTAACCTGTTGCCATTATTTTAGTAACTTTTGTATCGATTTTTGATATTTCAGCTGCTATATGAATTTATTAAAAAACTTAAGGCTAAAATTTATTTACGATAAAGTCTAAACATTGTTACCGATCTTTCAGCAGTTTTATAAACATTTTTATAAAATCAACTAGACAATCTACCGTAGGATAGGATTTAAAAATCCTGTAAGAGCGTATTTAATTAAAACCACAAGTGAAATTCAAGTAGAATTCGCGAGGGGAAAGGTTGAGAGGAATGATAAAGGAAAAATGGTTAGAAAATTTTAAGATACGGGCGTCTGATGTAATTCATAAATTTTTCCATTTCAGATGTATCCTGCTACAATTTCCCCCACCCGCGTGTACAATGGCGATATTGACGAAGCTCGATTTGAAGAGACCGTTGCTCCCGAAGATCGCTCCTAAGGATAGTAGGGAGTTGATGCCGAGCCAGTCTTCGGAGAAGGTCGAGGAGAAAGTCACCGTTAAAGTCGAATGGGACAAGGATGACCAGGAGGAATATCCATTGGCTTACAACTGTACGACCTGCGGGGTATTTTTCCCGGATCAGTCGACGATGGAGAAACACAAATCCGCGCACACGTCGAAGTTGTTCAAGAACACGTGCCTGGAGTGCGGACGAGTTATGCTGTCCCTGGGAGCTCTTCGCAGGCACATGAAGCGTCACAAGGAGAAGCAGAGAACGATCAAAAAGCCGAGCGTGAAGGTCGAGCAGGAGGAATTCCCGTGTAAAATCTGTGACAAGGTTTTTTATAACAAGAGCAATTTCAACAAGCACTCGGCTCGCCACGGAGCTGGCGATCTCGAGTGTCAATACTGCCCGAAGAGATTTCGACTGGAGCGTGACCTCAAGAGGCACGAGAAGACGCATTTCCTACCTAGCTATGCGTGCAACGAGTGCGATTACGAAACCACCGTCCTCGCGACTCTCAGTGTGCACATGGCGAAACACTCCGAGAAGCCCGAGCCCCAGTTCGAGTGCAACGAGTGTGGAAAAAAATTCCGCAAGGCGCAGGAGCTTCAGGAGCATTACAACGTTCACTCGGACGAAAAGCCGTTCGTGTGTCAAAAATGCGGTCGAGCGTTTCATCTCAGTCGACAGTTGTCCGCACACTCGAGGAAAACTCATCCGAAGAAGAAGTGCAAAAAAATCGCGAGCACGACTTGCGAGATCTGCGGTCGTGTTCTGGCCTCGAAGAGGTCGCTCTCACGTCATATCGAAAGTCACAATCCGACGAAGATTCATCTCTGCGATTTCTGCGGGAAGAGTCTCAGCAACGCGGAGCATTTGAAGAAGCACAGGCGAATCCACACCGGGGAAAAACCTTACGTTTGCGACATCTGCGGCAAGGGCTTCACCGACTCGGAGAATCTGCGGATGCACAGACGCGTCCACACCGGGGAGAAACCCTACAAGTGCGATCAATGTCCGAAAGCGTTTTCTCAGCGCTCAACGTTGACGATTCATCGACGCGGGCACACCGGGGAACGACCCTACGTCTGCAAAATCTGCAATCGCGGATTCTCCTGTCAGGGAAATCTCACGGCTCACCAGAAATCGACCTGCGTCTGAAACGCCTCCGGCCGGATAGTGCAAAAGATGAATTATCAGAAATCACTCTCGAAGAAGAGACGAAATTTTATTCCGAACTCTGAAAACTTCTCACTCGAATAATATTCGAGATTTCCGTTCATTATTTCCTCGTTTCAACGTACACGATATGTTATTTATTTTACTTCAAGTTTTTTTTGTCGTTTCGTGTATTCGTATCTATTAGTTGAGATTCCTAATCGTGAACTATGGAAAAAAACGGTGGTGCGTCAGTTTGTACGTGTGGGAGATCGTGCAAGCATCGATGGGAAGGATAATCTCGTAATTGTGACTGAGCGAAAAATACAGACGTTCAATAACGTTAAGGAATTTGGTTCCTTATTTTTTTTCTTCTAGCAACGCGAGGAAGCGTTGCTCGACGATGTATCAACTCGAACAATTAAAATAATAAATAGATTTTATATGTTTAACAATTTTCATTGATTCGTCTCGGGAGTACGAATTTTTTCCTGCTTCAGGCTCGACGGAGTTGAGGAAGAAAAATAGAGGTAGCACCTCCTGCAGTCTCATTACAAAATAAAATGAAAAAAATTTCTTTGTCGTTACGCATGTTCTTTTTTTTTCTCAATCGGCTTTCGAATTCTTCTAAATCGTAATTCCCTCGCAACGCTTTCAATCCTCACTGATTAATCGATAATTGTTGTCATTGTGTTTAGGTACATCGCGCCAGATCCGCTAGGCCCAGACTATCTGACGGTTAAGATAATGGACGATTTCTATCGAATACCGAAATCGAAGTGCTACATGATGTTAACACATCCGAAGGCCGGAGAAAAACCAACACTGGGTCAAATGGTGCAGCTCGGCAGTTCATCAACCGCAAGGAAAGTCGTAGAGAAAAATTCTTCGGAAGCTGCGAGTTCTAACATAGTTACAACGATCAAGGTCGAGGCTGTGGACGCGGAATCGACTCCAAGAGGAAAAAGACGAAGAATCAGCGGACCGAGAAAAAAAAATCGTCCAACGGAGAAAGAGATCAGTGACAGTGAGAAAATCGAGGACGCTGACTCAGCGGAGGATCGTGAAATTAGCGAAAAATCCATCGAGAACGAGGAAGATGTGACTGGAGTAAATTTAGACTCGCAAAACTCCGAGGAAGATAAATGTGAAGATTCATCCCGAGTTTCTGTTCCCGAGGAAGTCGAGAACGAGGAAGAGCTCAACCAGGATGGAAAAACGGAGAAAAAATCGAGAAAGCGAAATACCACGGCTCCGTCTTTCGAGTGCAGGCTCTGCGGTCTGAAATGTTCTCGAAAATGGAAGTTCGAGCGTCACATGAACTCTCACGCGAGGAAAAACACGGAGAGGACGATCTTCGATTGCGTTCCTTGTGGCAAAAGTTTCGCAAGACCGTCGGCTTATAAGCAACACATGCTCAAGCACAGCAGCGAGAAGCCGTACAAATGCGATGAATGCGAAAAAGCTTTCAAGCGACCCTACGAGCTGAAAATTCATCGGGAAATCCACGAGGGCTCGATGCACACTTGCGACATCTGCAGCTTCAGCACGGCGTACAAAGTTTCCCTGACGATCCACAAGAAACGAGTACATGAAAAAATGTACAAGCACAAGTGCGATCAGTGTCAGAAGCCTTTCATGTCGAAGCACGAGCTCGAGGATCATCGAACTCGTCACCTCGGCAGCAAGAGCTTCATCTGCGAGATATGCGGAAACGGATATTTGCAGAGGAGTTATCTTCTTCATCACAAGAGGACCGTCCACGGGGTCCAGAATCGAGCACCGATGGAGCACAAGTGCGAAATGTGCGACAAGACTTTCGCGACTCAATACTGTCTTCAGAATCACATGTCCCTCCATTCGCAAAAGTTCTTATGCTCGCAGTGCGGCAAAGAATTCGCTTCGAATTATTCCCTGAGAATGCATAGTCGTATGCACACCGGCGAGAGACCTCACAAGTGTAATTTTTGTTTAAAATCGTTCACGAGGTCGAACGCCCTCTCGGTTCACATTCTCACCCACACCGGTCAGCGACCCTACGTTTGTGACATCTGCGAAAAGACTTTCACCCAGAGGACTACAATGATGGCTCATCGCAGAAAACACCCCGGAAGTCATCCGCCGCCTCCTCCAACTTCCCTGACCGAGCTCCTCAACGCCAACGATTCCAATTCATAATTCGAATCTTTATTCGAAAGTTTTCAAAGTTTTTTACTTTAATTCGCAACAATTTTTTCGTACGTATAAAAATTGTTGAATCTTCTTTTAAAGATGTTGAGTAATTCTCGGTTACGAAAGTTCGAATAATTAAAATTCTTATTCGAGATATGAAACGATTTTTTATCAACGAAAAAATCGTTGCGTCTTTTTGGAAATTTGTTGATTAAACCTGAATGGAAAATAAGTGTATAAGACGAGTTCGATCGGTTTTAAATAAAATAGATTGTAAGAAATTGGGAGATTGTGTCGAGCTTCGTTCGGAACCTTCGTGAAACCTCCCATTTGAAAAACAAAAATTTATTTTACATGTGTTTTCAACTGCATGTCGATATACTACTCGTTAATTTTCTGATTTTTCAGTTTCAGTCCAACTGACTATATTCTGATTGTTTTTAGGTGCGCCCCGTCGGATCCGCTTGAATCCGAGTTTCTGATAGTAAAGATATTGGAAGATATCTATCGAGTCCCAAAATCTCAGTGCATAAAGGTTTTGACGCGGAAAAATTCGGAGCTTCCAGGATCGACGAGATATCGGCCGAAGAATCCAGCCCCTCTGAAGAGGAAAGTGAAAGAGCGCACTACGAAGCTGCAGATCGAGGCACCAAAACCAATTCCGTTACCTGAATTCGTGACCGTGAAGGAGGAGCCCGATTTCCCAGGAGAAATCAAGTCGATGGAGTCCGAATCCTGCGCCAGCGTTCCAGAATTCATGGAAGTAAATCCTCTGGAGATGAAGAATTTCGTCGAGGAGGACGAGAAACTTCTTGTTATAAAAGAGGAATTCATCGACCTCGACGACGTCCCGCTGGCGGAAAGAAAATTACTGAAATGTGAAACGTCTTCGAACGGCGCTGGGAAGAAATACAAGTGCCAACCTTGTGGAAAAGCGTTCAGAAGCAAATCCAAGTACGACAAGCACATGCACGAGAATCATATGTACGTGCAGCCGCTGAAAACGGAGGAGTTCGAGTGCGATTACTGCGACTTTGCATTCGCCAAGAAGTCGAATCTGAATCGTCACATGGTCATTCACAATTCGAACAACAAGGAGGAAGCCAATTACGCGTGCAGGCCCTGTGGTTTTCAGTCTCGGTACAAATCAAAATACGATCGACACATGAGAATTCACAGCAGGAGTACCGAACCGCTGCCGCAATGTTCACCGTGCGGATACAAATTTCCATGTGAATCCGAGTACGAGAGGCACATGGAACTTCACGTTGGGAAACATTCCGAGCGCATGAATTACGATTGTGATTTTTGCGGAGAAAAATTCGATTGTAAATGGAGATACGATCGTCACGTGAAGACTCACAGCATGGAAAATAACGGGCCCTCGACTATTGATTGTGAAGTTTGTGGAAAATCAATCCAGGGCTTTCCACAGTATACGAAACACTTGGCAACTCATAACGGGGATAGACCTTACAAGTGTGACCTCTGCGGAAAAGCGTTCAAGAAATTGTTCGATATGGGTAGACACAGGGACATTCACGGTGACATTTCGTACAAATGCGATTACTGCAAATTTTCAACTCCTTACAAAATCGCACTCAGAAGCCACTTGCGAACTAAGCATTCAAAGAAAAAAAGTTAGAGTTTAAAAAATAAAATTTGCAACAGATCAATAATGCAGATCTTGACGATTTCCTAAATTCATAGGAAAAATGAAGAAATTGTGCTATGAGATTGAACATTCCTTCGTGCCCGTTGAACAATGTACGACTCTGAGAAAAGTGTAGAGTAAAATAAAAAGAATTTTGAATAAAACATCTCTCACGTTTTCTAATTTTCAAGAGATTTTTCTTACTATTAGTTTATGAAAATTCTAGTATTTTTAATTTATTTATTACGAAGTGTTGAAATTTGTGAGTGAGCAGTGGAAAATATGCCCAACAGTATTCATGGATTTAAAAATGATTATTTCTTAAACGTGATAAGAGAAACGAGATAATAAGGTGATTTTTGAGGCATGTTACAAAATAAAAATGTCACAAACGACGTGAAATAATGAAACTTTTCGTCGCAAAAGATGAAAGAATATTTTTCTGTACTGAGCAATTCTCGCTCATGCGATATTGTCGGAAACTTTTACTTCTGCATGTAACTTAAAATATCGATTATAATAAAATCAACAATTTTCATTTTCATACTTTTAATCATTAACTGTTAATTCTTATTATTATTTTTAGGTACAGTTCGCCGGACCCTCTCGGTACAGATTTTCTCTCGATAAGGACAGTGGACGATCTCTTTCAAATATCGAGGGGACTAGAAAACGAGAGGGAACAAATTCCAGTTGCTGTGAGAAAAAGACGACACAGAAAAAAGCAGGAAAAAGAAACGAAAATCATCAACAAAGTCATTTTGGAAAAATCGTCAAAAAATCCAGGGCGTCGAATTTCTTCGTCAGCAGAAGTGTCAACGAATGTGAAACAAGACAATTTTTCCGATATCAACGAAGTTCCTCTGGAGGACACTGAAGGAGGAAAAAAAATGAAAATCACGGAAAAAAAGGATTGCTACGAGTGTGAAACGTGCTCGTTGAAATTTCCAAAAAAACGAGAATTCACTATCCACATGGTGAATCATAGCACGGTGAGGGCGCACAAGTGCGAAATTTGTGAAAAAGCATTCAAAAGAAAATCGGAATTAAAGAGCCACGTGAAGCTTCACAGCGGAGTAAAGTACAACTGCGACGAGTGTGACTTCGTTACGTCGAGCAAAGTCGCAGTCAGGTACCACGTGAGGCGGATTCATCAGCGAGACTTCCGGTACAAGTGCAACTCGTGCGAAAAATCTTTCATGTCGAATTCCGAGCTCAAGGACCACCAGACGAGTCACCTCGGCACGAAGAGTTTCATCTGCGAAATTTGCGGCAAGGCTTTTCTTCAGAGATCTCATTTGGGGGCTCACAAACGAACCATCCACGGAATCGTCAAGAAAGTCCTCGTCAAGGATTACCAATGCAAGATCTGCAAAAAGAGTTTCATCTCGGAGTACATTCTGCAGAATCACGTTGGAATTCACTCTAGGACATTTTTGTGTCCTCACTGCGGCAAGGAATTCGCCAACAACCAGTCGCTCACGATGCACACTCGTTCGCACACCGGGGAACGCCCTTATCCTTGCAGATTTTGCTCGAAATCCTTCGTGAGGTCGAACGCTCTCGCAGTCCACGAGCTCACTCATTCCGGCAAGAGACCTTACGTCTGCGATCTGTGTGGAAAGAGCTTCACCCAGCGCAGCACCATGATGGGACACAGGAAAAAACATCCCGGAAGTCATCCACCTCCGCCACCAACCTTGCTCAGCAAACTCGATATTTCAGACTCCAAATCCTGAAAAAAAATGTTTTACTCATGTTCATATTTCCATGGAAATTTCATTGTTTTTCATGTGCCAAAAAATTTTTTAAATTTAGTTCAATGTTCGAAAAAAATCGTAAAATATTTAAAGCGTTCAAAATTCACTAAAATAATTTCAGATGTATGAGAACGACTTAAGAAAGTTGTCGATAATCATAGAGCTTAACATCTTTGAAATTCTTTCAAACACACTTAAAAGTGTTTAAAATGTATAAAATAAGTTTTCCAAAAAGTATCGATTTTAAATAAATGGAAAAAAGTCGATACGAATTTTATTCAGTTGTCGAATAAATGAACCTCCGAAAAGAATTCCTGGTAGTTTGTTCGATAAAAATGCATGCTGGAAATATCCCACGATAAATCCTCTGTTCGATTCTTCATTATTTTATTTATAGATATTTATTCACAATTTACTGACAAGCTTGTAATATTTTTTTTAGGTGCATACCGCCTGATCCTCTCGGGCCAGATTTTCTTACGGTAAAGATAATGGACGATTTCTTTCGAATACCAAAGTCACTGTGCTACTTCATGATGAAACATCCGACAACAGCAGCGACGAAGGAGACAACGAGCGAGCATAAACAAGACGTGGAGACAATGACCAACAACGGGACGAGGAAATCCAAAAAATTGAGCAGAGAAAAATCAGCGAAGAAAAATAAACTCGAAGAAATTTCCAAGACTGAAGAGGACGTAAAAATAGAGAAGAGTCTCAAAACCAGTGAATCTCCTCAACGAGAAAAAACAGCAGAGAATGAAAATTCATCGGATGAAAAGAATATCGACTACGATGATATTCCTCTCGATATCAGAGGAGCCGAGGCGAGGCAGGTCGAGAAAAAAAAAAAGAGAAAAAAAATCTTGAGTTACGAGTGCGAGACCTGTTCGTTGACTTTCCCTCTGAAAAATCAGTACAGACGACACATGATAAAGCACAGCACCGTGAGACTCCACAAGTGCGACGTGTGCGAGAAATCCTTCAAGAGAAAATCCGAGCTGAAGAGCCACATGCAGCTTCACAGTGGACAAAAATTCACCTGCGACGAGTGCAACTTCGTAACGACGAACAAGGTCTCGGTGAGGACTCACGTGAGGCGAGTTCACCAGCGGGACTTCCGTTACAAGTGCGACGAGTGCGAGAAATCGTTCATGTCGAATTGCGAGCTGAAGGACCATCGAACGAGTCATCTCGGCACGAAGAGTTTTATCTGCGAGATCTGCGGCAAAGCTTACCTTCAAAAATCATATCTGGCAGCACACAAGCGAACCGTCCACGGTGTCGTTCTGAAAAGTCTGACGAAGGAATTTCATTGCGAGATCTGCAACAAGAATTTCGCCTCGGAGTACATTTTGCAGAATCACGCGGGGATTCACTCGAGGAAATTCCTGTGCACTCACTGCGGGAAGGAATTCGCTACGAATCACGGCTTGCAGCTGCACAGTCGTCTCCACACCGGTGAACGACCTCTTCAGTGCAAACATTGCTCGAAATCGTTCACCAGGCCGAACACTCTGAGGCTTCACAATCTCACGCACACCGGGGAACGTCCTTACGTTTGTGATCTTTGTGGCCAGAGTTTCACCCAGCGCAGCAGCATGATGGGACACAGGAAAAAACATCCTGGAAGTCATCCTCCACCTCCGCCGACGTTTCTCAGCAGGAGCAAGAATAACGACAATGCCTAAAAGAATTACAAAAATATTCAAAAGACTTCGAGCTAATTTTTGTATCATAATTATAAAAAATAAAGTGTAAAGAGTGTACGAGAGAAAACGAGATGACGAAAAACGTTTTTGTTTGTGAGTCGAGTGATCCTCAAAGTTTTCAATCTTTTTAAATGAGAGAAGAATTTATTTTTGTAAAATGTTTTACGCTGTTTCGTCGTCCTGTGGAATTACTCAAGGTAAAAAATTGATATTACACTCTAATTCTGAAATTAAATTTTGATTTTACTGACGAGATTAATTTTTGCTGTTTCAGAAGGAGAATTTTTATGGAATTGGAATCCCGAAGTCTTTGAAAAACCTCTTGGAACGATTTGAAACTGGAAAAGGGAAGAGAACGCTCATTAATATTGAAAGACGTCGTCGTTTGAGATGTGGAATCAAGAAACGAAAAAATTCTACGAATTCTTTATGAAAATCGTAGCAGTGATTTATTTAAAAAATATCATCGATTCCTGTATGAGGTTGTTGTACGTAATTATCCAAATAAAAGGAAGAGAAGAAAAACGTGACGATAGGAATATTTTTCAAGTGTCTCAAACATTCTTCATTTCAGGAAAATAATAAAAAACGATCCTAAAACATATTTAATTCTTACCTCGTAAAGAATTAGGTGGCTTTGCATGCGAATAACGAAATAATCGAGGAAATAGAAGAAGTTCGAATACGAATCATCAATATCTATTTTCTTTTCTCCTATCTCTCTATTACTCTCTTTTTTTCTTTCTCAATCGATCTCGCTCACCATGACTGACACTTTGCGTAATTTTTTTAGGTACAATCCGCTAGATCCGCTAGGAGCTTCATTTCTGACGGTTAAATTAGGCGACGATTACTTTCGTATGCCAAAATCACTGAGCTTGTTCATGATGAAGCAGACACCTGGGGACGTGGCCGGGGACGACGTCAAGCCAAGTATGTCGAGCGAGGAGAAGGAGAAGGAAGAAAGTGAAAAAAATCAAATAACCGAGAACCTGGAGAAGTCTTCGACAGCACGAGAATCCGAGACGGTGATAAAAAAGGAGAAAAACGATAATCACGAGGAATCGAAGAAATTCGAGAGATTGAAGAAGACTCGAAAGAGAACGATCGTCAATAAGAAGAAAACGAAGAAGAATCAAGGGGAGAGATTCGAGGCTGATGATTCGAGCAACGACGGTTTCGATATGAACGACTCGGACGGTTTCAACGACATGGACGACGTCCCCTTGGACTACAGACAGAAGAAAGCGAAATTTGGAAACTCGAAGAAATTGCTGACCTGCGAGATTTGCTATTTGATTTTCGATCGCAAGAGCAAGCTCATAAGTCACATGTACAAGCACACGGACTCGAGGCCTCACATCTGCAGCGTTTGCTCGAAGGCCTTCAAGACGAGCGCTTACCTGGCGAGGCACATGGAAATTCACGACGACACGTTGCAGCAGCACGCGTGCAATTTGTGCGACTTCAAAGCTCGCACGAAGCCGTATCTGAAAATTCATCACATCCGAAAGCACACGGACGATTACAATTTCAAATGTCAGGAGTGCGGGAAACGTTTCAAGGTCCAATCGGATTACACGACCCACATGAAGGACCACGACACGGAATCCTGCGTCTGCGACATCTGCGGATCTTCCTACACGAGCAAGAGCTCGCTCTACTTCCACAAAAATTATAAGCACAAGACGAAGATCAAGGAATTCGAGTGCTCCATTTGCAAGAAGCATTTCAAGAGTCAGAAGAATCTTAACACGCACTCGGAGCTTCACAAAATGAAATACGTCTGCGAGCAATGCGGAATGGAGTTCAAATCTAAATACGGACTGACGAAGCATTTGAGGACTCACTCCGGTGAGAAATCTTATCTCTGTGCCATTTGCGGGAAGACTTTCGGCTGTCTGAGCTCGCAGAAGATTCATCTCCTGACTCACGTTGGGGAGAGGCCTTACGTCTGCGATATCTGCGGACAGAGCTTCACTCAGCGCTCGCCTATGATGCTACATCGAAGAAAACATCCTGGGGTGAATCCTCCACCGCCACCGATCAAAATTACAAACCTGCTGCACGGGGTTCAGGACAAAATAATCATCAACAAGAATCCGAAGAAGGATGAGACCAAGGAATCATGAATGTTTTTATGAACGTTTTTTCATCGAAAGAATCTGCGTTAAGAAACGAATCGATATCGCGATAACGAATTATTAGAAAAAAATCAGACCAAGGACTCGTGAATTCAAAACTTGAAATTTTTAATTTATCGATATTTTCAAATTCAATTCAACTTAATTTAAAGTACGTAAAGCTTTTCATTAGGTTCGTCTCATTCGGGATTTTTACTCTAAATTTCTCAAAATATATTTTTTTATTTTAATTTTCGTATGCTATGGATTGCTCGAAAATATGTCTTTATGAAAGTCATATAGCTCAGTCAAACTGATTTATTCATATGTATGAAAAATTATGGGAAAAAGTAAGTGGAATTCTCAAAAAAAAATATCTGAAATACAGACTCAATCGTTGAAACACCATGTACAAAAAGTCTGTATTTCTCGAGTCGGATAAGTTTCTATTTAATCCTAACGATTTTACGAATTAATCAATGAACGAAAAAATTCATTAATGCGCACAGAATCTGTGATGTGTCCACGAAATTAATTTGTAATTACGAAAAGCGAAACCTTACGATTACATATGTAGATAAGAAATCGTGTATGTAATGCATCGAAGAGGAAAAATAAATATGTTTTTGTACATAAATGAAAATTTACGTGAAATTCATCAACGTACATACGAAATGGAAAATCATCTGTCAAAAACGATTCTAATGTTCATCACAAGATTAAGGTATGATTTTTATAATTAATATTTTATATTATTTTATACTTTTTTTATTTAAAAAAATGTTAATTCTTTTTATTTTTTCCTCTAACATTTTTTTATTTTCAGGATCACATTATCGCGACACAAAACCAGCGAAGTCAGGAACATTGAAGTTGGAAAATTATTACCACGGAAGAGAAATTTATTCGAGGATTTAGAAAGAATTTAATAATCAAGAAAAACTTCAAAAGAGGAAAATCCCGATTGGACCAATTTCCAATCCTTCGAAAGTTTCGTGCAATATCCGAGACTCTTAACGTCGAGAAATTCTGTAGACGCTCGTCGAAGAATTATGGTTCTGTATGTATATAATATGGAAATAAATAAGAGTATGGGTTTCGAAAGAGAAAAATTACGGGATGAAAAATTTGATTGAAAAGCTCAGCGACACCAAAACTCTTTTTTATTAAGAATAATTAAGATAATAATTAATGGATAATAAATGACCTATTAATTCCGCAGCGATTCGTTCTCCGTTTCATGGAGGACAGCTTTAAAGTACACTAGAGAAAAAAAAACGAAATGACACCAGAGACTTTAGGATTGAGTCAGTTTTCGAAGAATTCACAAATTTTTCGATAATCAAATAATTTTAATTATTTCCGCCCCTCCCTCCCCAGCGGCTTATTTTTAAGTCTATCGCTGTAAGCAGATGTATAAATTGTGGATTGACGATGTTCGATGTAATTAATAATCATTCCGTAATTTCTAGGAGCGCGATCGACGAGAAGACCGGTCGCCGTAAGAAGAGCGTTCCAGCTCGAAAATTCCGGAAGTCCGAGGAGAAGTCGCCGAAGGTGGAGGTGAAGGAAGAGCCGACGAGTAAGCCGGAGCAGCCGCTGAACTTGAAATCCGTGCGCTCGAAGCGAACGGCCGCCGCGGCGGTGAATCCCGAGCCGGATAAGTCGGACACGGATAAAAAGGCCCCGGTGAAGAAACGAAAAATGACGAGGAAGGCGGCGAGCAGGAAGAGCAAGACGCGGGACGAGAGCACGGATTCTAACGACAGCGAGAGCTCCCACGAGGAGTGGAAAAATCCTGACGAGAAAACAGGAAAGCGTGGAAAACAGGCGTCGACGCAGAAACCTGACGTTTACGAGTGCGCCACGTGCGAGACGACCTTCATCGAGCGACGTCGCTATCGACGACACCTGGCCAAGCACAACAACACGAAGAGCTACGAGTGCGACAAGTGTGGACAAAAATTCAAGTACAATTCAAATCTGAAGAGTCACATAAGATACGTCCACGACGAGTGTCCTCCGGTTTACAATTGCACGATGTGCGATTTCACGACGAAAGGTCCGTACTATCTTCAGGAGCACTTCACTCGAAAGCACACCGAGGAATACAAGTATCAGTGCAGCATTTGCGGTAAGCACTACAAGAGCGAACGCGACTACAAGGCTCACATGAGCAACCACGAGGACGGTCCTCAGATCTGCGACATCTGCGGGATTTCGTATCCAGGAAAGGTCTCGTTGTACTCTCACAGATATTACAAGCACACGGAGAAATTGAAGCCGTTCGAGTGTACGATTTGCAAAAAGAGACTGTGCACCGAGAAGAATTTGGAGTCTCACATGCTGCAGCACAATCAGTCGTACGTCTGCGAGCTCTGTGGAATGAAGTTCGGAAGGCAAGCCGGATTGTCGAAGCATCGGAAAATTCACGCTGAGAAAACGTTCCTCTGTACGGTCTGCGGACGAGCCTTCGCGAACATGACGACCCAGAGAGTTCACATGATAACGCACTCCGGTGTCAGACCGTACTCCTGCGACGTGTGCGGCTCGAGTTACACCCAACGATCTTCCCTGATGCTGCACTGGAGAAAAAAACATCCGGAGGCGACCGAACCGCCACCACCAGTCACGCTCACTAATATATCCGATTTCTTGAAACCCGCTGCGGATTAAGGCGTTTCGAGGACATCACAAAACAAGCAGAAGCATACACATGAAACGTACAGGGAATCGTAGAATAATGAAAACTCGATTAAATTTGGTGATTATTCTTTAATCAATAATTGTATGGATATTAATTCAGCAAACACGGAACGTATGCAGAATTTTAACGTTTTTACATCACAAGTAATGTTTACAGTAAATTTTCGTAAAAATTCTGTAAATGTTCTATATGTTTGTTGTTTTTTTTTCAAGTTTATTTCATGAACGCAGATAATTTGCAAATCAAAAAATGCTACGGATAAAATAAGTGAATAGTGTTCATTTCATCGTAAAAAACTTCTCCAGATTTAATCAATTGTTCATTATTTTTAAATTCCGAAACATCACGAATTCCGCGTATTTATTTAATAAACTATGAATATATATATATCATTATATATATACTTAAATGCTAAGAGCGATATCGCAAAAAAAGATATTCGAATCATAATATCACAGGATGTTTTCTTTTTGTAATAAATCGACGATAAACCGTTGATCTGTAATTTCGTGTATTAGTTTTAAATAGTTTAAGCTCTATTGTCATATTGAAGATTGATCGGAGACATGGGATTCGAGAGATTCGAGACACGAATATACATTCACTCGTCCGTGCACAAGCTGGAGAGCGGAAAAGTATTTTTTTATCGCTTTTGTCGATCGATTATTATTTGTTTTTAATTTCATCGACGAAACGTCGGATTCTCTTTACTGACCATCGTTGTTTGTGTTTTAGGACCGTGAACGGATTTTTTCGAACACAGAATTGCCGAGGCGACAATAAAAGAAAAGAACGCCCCATTGTGAAAAATTTAACGACGAGAATTTTCTGACATTTCTGTCTCAGTTCTTTGAGAGAAATTATTATTTGTGTTTGGCGATGTAAATTAATGAAAAAAAAATATATTGTGATAATTCAAGACGGAGAATGAGGGTTTGGCAAACAAATTATCACGATGGATCAATGTAATTGCGAAATTTGTGAAAAATGTACTAGAAATACGGACCTTCGATTTTCCTATGAATGCCATTGAAGAAAAAGTTAATTTAGAAACTCTGAACAAGAGCTTAGCGTCTCTCCACTCATTTTAAAATGAAAATATTGTTTCTTACTCGTGAAAATTGTTTTTTTACTCATGATGAAATTCTAACTTGCGTAGAATTAAATCGCTGCGAAAATTTCACGAAACATCGACATGTATTATTCGTAGGGTCGTTTGATATCGCAATAAAATGTTCTCAAGACGATTGAGAAAAAAGAAACGAGTCATGATTGAAAATGGAGCACCATTTATTTCATTTTTTCGTTTTTTTGTAAAAAAAAATATTTAAAATCGGAAAGAAAGTAAAAAAAAAAATGGTAACGAGAAAATTCCGCGATATTCAGCGGTTCAAAAACATTTCGCAAACTTTTACTAACTCGTTTCTATTCTCTGTTCTAGAATCGACGAGTCATCGGATCGTTTCGTGATCAAGGATCTCAGCGGAGTGAAAATCGAAAAAAATTCGACGATGTGGGAACGAACCGTGATCGAGGGTGATCATCATACCGGAAAATCGATTTCAAATCCCGAGGATTTGAATCCCGATGATCGAAAATCGGCAATATCGATCCTGGAAATTGGCACGGAATCTTCGAATTCGAGGGACGAGAAGAATTGGTCGATCATCTGGTTCGACTGTTTCAAGTGTGGATTGAAATTTCCTCTCGAGAGCATGCTGAATCGTCATCTGAGGAGTCACATGTACGGGATCCCTCGAAGAAAGAACAAATCCTCGAAATACAAAGTCGGAGAGAAGAAGAACGTCGAATCGTCGGAGCCTCGAGAAATGCAGTCTCATATCTGCAATTTTTGCGATTTCGACTGCGAGAAGAGATCGACGTTGACGTCGCACCTCGCGAGCGAGCACGACATCGTGATACTTCCAGAAATGGCAAGCGTGAAGTACGAGATTTGTGAGAACGACCCCGTAGATTCTTATCCACGAGAGAGTGTGGAAAAAAATGAAATTCCTCGTGAAATGGAATTTCTCTGTGACGCGTGCGACTTCGTTTGCAAGAAGCGAAGCGCGTTGGTCGCTCACGTAAATCGTAAGCACAGAAAAAATATCAATGATCAGACCATAGATCACGACTACGATGTATCCGTCAGTGAAAAACTTCCGGTCGGCGTCGAGGAGCGAGAAAGATCAATCACCGAAATTTACAGCTGCAACAGCTGCAGCTTCGAGACCTCGAACAGGCGAACTCTGAGCTCTCACAAGCAACGTCATCACTCGATAAAGGCTCGCGAGGATGCTCAAACTTATCACTGCAACGAGTGCGACTTCAAAACCGAGAAGAAAACTTCTCTCTACTCTCACATAAAGAGGAAACACAAATTAACGAAATCGACGAACTCGAGCTCGAAGCCTGAATTTTTTTCTTGCAACCAGTGTGATTATCAGAACAAAAATAAATACGAGCTGAAGGTTCACGTGGCGAGGAAGCACACGGATGATTTTAAGTTCTCTTGTGAGATATGCACGAAGAAATTCAAAGTCAAGGGTGACCTGACCAATCACGTGAGATTCAGCCATCGGGAGCAACCTGTGATTTGCGACGTCTGCGGAAAGACTTGCATGAACAGCAATTCTTTGTACGTTCATCAAAAGTTTGCTCACTACCTGGCGAAATACGAGTGTCCCCTGTGCAAGAGGCGAATGGTCAGTCAGGAGAATTTGGACGAGCACATGCTCAGGCAGCATGAGAAACGCGAGAGCGTCGTGTGCGAGGAGTGCGGAAAAACATTTTCCAGGAACAGTCGATTGAAGATTCACATGAGAATTCACACCGGTGACAGACCTCACAATTGTGAGATCTGCAACAAAAGTTTCGCGAGGAGAACCGCTCTCAGGCAACATCTATTGATTCACACGGGTATGAGGCCCTACGTCTGTGACGTTTGTGGAAAAGCCTTCACCCAGAAGCCGGGACTCATAAGTCATCGGAAATGCCATCCCGGACCGCTGCCACCACTTCCGAGAGTCCCCATCGATCACATACTCAACGACGTTCTCAGACCGAATTCGTGAACCGGTTTCTCCAACGAAAAGATTTATATTCGAAGTTCATGCAGATGACATTTTTTAAAATTATTCATTAAAGATTAGAGATAAGGGAAGAATGAAAGAAGTTGACGATGTTTTTAAAAATCACAAATTATTCTTTTATATACATTAGAAGGTTTAAATAAATTTTCATTGCTCATTACCATTGTCAGGTACCAAGTTGTGAATTTCTGTCGCGAAATTTTATTCTTGAATTTCATTGAGTTAATTTTTATTGAGAAGAAAAATGCAAAGCGCATGTTTGTATTAAAAATAAAACTAAGGTAAAGTACAATTCTGCATAATTTGAAATACTTTCAGTCCGATTTAACATTTTGCTTAATTTTTGTAGATTTTTTAAGAGACTGACGATTTATATATTCTTAATTTATAAGTGCATAGGAGAAAAGTTTTTTAAATATTCCTGTTACAATTTCGTGTTGAATAAAATAATTCTATCTCCGATAAGAAAATCATGACGTGAATTCAGGACTCTGTGACGTTTTTAAGATTTTATTTCGTCGAAGTGATACGTGAAAAAAAAATTGAAATAAAAAATTTCTACGACTCTGAAAAATTTGCAGTGCCTTGCAGCAAAGAAGTACAAAGAATCTTCAACTTTGTATTTCTTGTACATAAAAATCGACCTGAAAAATATTTCGATTTTAATTTTAGCTAAAAAAGAATTTCGACGTGCTCGGATTTCACGATCGTTTTTTTCTTATTCTCCTGAGTCAGAAGAATTGCAACTAAGTATTTTGTCTCATGATGTTTCAGGGTCGTCGAAAAGGAGGAACCACCACCAGGGAGTCGAGGAATGTTCATCTACGACAGTGAATCTCTGGTGATGAAGAAGTGGCAAATATTGGAATTCGATGGAAAAGCTTATTACGCTTTCGTCCCGGAGAACGAGGAGCCATTCGACACGGACGAGAGCTCGGAATTCGACAAGAACGAGGAGAATTTCGCCCCGAAGGAGGAAATGTTACCCGACGAGTTCATCTACGACACTCCGAATTTCGTGCAATCTCGTTTTTGCGACAAAACCCAAATCTCGGACGAATCAGAGAGCGAGGAAGTTATCATCTCGAAGACGAAAAAACTGGTGAAGAGAGAGAAAGATCCCCTGGGTGACGTCTACCAAGTCAACGTCGAAGCTGATGTCGTGACCCTGGAAAAATTATCCGAAAAGTCTCCAGGTCAAGGAATAACGAGAATCATGAAGCAAGAACCTCCTCAGAGTATTTCTGACTCTGAAATCTTACCCGGCCACGAATCAGCGACCGAGGAAGTGAGAAACGACGACGAGGTTCTCGAGAACGATGGCAACGACGAGATGGACAACGAACCTAATGAGATCGACAACCAAGCGAACGAGATCGACAACGAGGACATACTAGAAGAGGACGCCGACGTCGAGGTGTTCTTGAACACGAACGAACAGTCGGAAGACCCGATATCTCGTCCGGAGTCGAGTCGCGTCACGGTTGGACCTCTCAAGTGCAAAGTCTGCTCCGAGACTTTCGGCTCGGCGATCGCCTTCAGGAAACACGTCGCCTGGACGCACAAGAAGAAAGTTTGCATACAGGAAGGCGGTGCGTACATTTGCTCCGTGTGTGATTTTCGAACCCTGAAGAAGAGTCTGTTCGCGACTCACCTGGAGAGAAAACACGAGACGTGGACGAAGAAGCGACAGTCGAGCATGTACTTCCCATGCGAGACGTGTGGATTTATCTGTCGTACGAAGCACTCGCTACAGTCTCACTTCATTCGAAAGCACACGGACAAGTACGAGCACGGATGTCAATTCTGCACGAAGAAATTCAAAGTCAAGGGCGACCTGACGAACCATGTGAGATTTCATCACAAGGAGAAGCCGGTGAATTGCGACATATGCGGGAAGCTTTGTCAAAACACGGGCTCGCTGTACGTTCATCGCAAGTGGGCTCACTACAAGCCAAAATTCGAATGCCACATCTGCAAGCGACGAATGGTGTCCCAGGAGAATCTCGATCAACATTTATTGACGCAGCACGAGCAGAGAGAGAAGGTCGTTTGCACTCAGTGCGGGAAGTCATTCACGAAGAAGGATTCGTTCAAGCGTCACATGGCTGTTCACACAGGGAGCAAACCGCACTCGTGTCCGATCTGCACAAAGCCGTTCGCGAGGCAGTCTCAGCTGAGGCAACACGTTCTCATTCACACTGGACAGAGACCGTTCGTCTGTGAAATTTGCGGCAAGAGCTTCACCCAGAAGCCTGGACTTATATGCCACAGGAAGACTCATCCTGGACCGCATCCTCCGCTTCCGGTTATGCCCATCGCTGACCTCGTCCGGGACTTCATCTCTTCTCAGAACGAAGAGAGTCAGAGCCAATTTGTTGATCTAGGATAAATTGATTTTCTCGATGATTCATAACGTGCGAGATAGTTTTTTAATCATTCTGATATTATTATTGAGAAAAAGTTGAGGGTTTATTTTATTTAGTTTTGTTCATTTTGACATCACTGGAAACGAGAGTCAATTTTTTTGGATTCCGAATTTCATTTCCTCTACGGATCGGTGATTTAAAAATAACAGAAGATTAATGTTATTATTGTCAGCTCTTTATGTTATTCATACCAGAATGAAAGTTTACTTTATTTTTTACTTTTCATTTATTTATTTCGTGGATATTAATCATGTCGATCGCTGGAATTGAATCGTCCAAAAAATGGCCTAAGTCATTTTATCGATTTGGTATAAAATCTCGTACTTGTCTCGGATCAAAAATTTCATATTACGAGAAATCGCGTTGGTATCCGATTATTATTATTGCGTAAAAATAAAGGTTTAGTTTATTTTTTATTGATCAGTCTCGTGAGGAAAGAAGTGAGAATCGCTCTGCTTTAAAAATAATTAAAGCTCGCTGGGGATAAAAGATATAATATAAAATATTAGTAATAATCATGATGCCTTCATAATTGTTATCGCGGAACATCACCGATATCGTAAGAGCTCTCAATCGCCAGGAACTTCATCGCACTAACCAATTTATTGATTGTATAATATATCCACTTTTTCTATGATCGAAAATAAGAGTTATTATACAGAATATAATTATATAATGCTGAAGACAAAAAAAATTCAAATTTTGATGCATGGTAGAATTTCGTCTATTTATTTCAATCCCATCGCCGAAAGAGAAACATATATTTAATTTTATTGAATATTTCGTTATATTTCGTTAAATAGTAACATTTATTTACATTTATTTCCTGAATTTTTATTAAGTTATTTAACCAAAAAAAAATTCAACAGCATTTTGATAAGTTTAATTGAATTCATGAATTTTATAACAAAAATCGCCAAACATATTATAAACTATAATTTATAATTTTTTTAATTCATGAATTTCATGATAAAAATTTAAATCCCCATTAGACATGAATTATAATTTTATATTTTTTATATTAATTTATTGCATAGTTAGAGCAAAAAATTCTGATGATTTTTTTTGTTCTGAAAATTATTTTTCGTGTTTATGAATTTCTCTACAATAATTTAAATCACCAGAAATATTGTAAATTGTAATTTTCGTTTTCTTTGTCTTAAATTAATTTATCGCATAGTTAGGAAAAAAGAAATGTGAACGTATCAAAAGCTCGATAATGAAAAAAAAACCGAAAATGACGAAAATTGATGGATTTCAGGTCGTTAAGATGTCCGAGAGGTGGAAAGAAGTCGAGAGGTCCGCACAAGTGCGGCAAGTGCAACGGTCGTTTTTTTCACATGACGAAGCTGTCGGAGCATCTGAGGAACGTGCACGGTATCGAGCGCGCGTTTCACTGCGACGAGTGCGGAAAGGCGTTCAGGAGCGCATCGAACATAAAGCGCCACAAGCTCGTTCACACGGGACAGAAAAAATTTGCCTGCGACATTTGTGAATTTTCGTGCAACCAGAAGAGCAATTTGGAGTTTCATCGACGTCGTCACATCAAGGATTTCCCTTACCCCTGCTCGCAGTGTCCGGACAAGGGATTCGTATCGCGATCCGAGTACGACGATCACGTCGCCAATGTCCACGGGCAAAAAAAATTATTCAGCTGTGATTTTTGCTCGAGAACTTACGGCTACAGGAAAAATCTCAACGCCCACATGAGGGCGAGCCACTCCGAGATTCAGGATGAGATTCCCATTTTAAAATACAATTGCAAGCTCTGTACTCGAGGCTTCGTTAATTCGAGATTATTGCAAAATCACATGAAGACCCGTCATGGAATCGTGACGAAAAGTCATTTTTCGCAATTTTTGTGCGACCTGTGCGGGGCCACGTTATCGTCGAAGAAATCCCTCGAGGCTCACGTGAGAGCACACGCTGGAGAAAAAATTTTCAATTGCGAGACCTGCGGTAAGAATTTTAGCTCGAAGGAAAATTTGAAGATCCACGGACGAACTCACACTGGGGAGAAACCGTACAGGTGTAATCAGTGCGGCAAAGATTTCACGCAGAGAACTTCTCTCGTTGTTCATCTTCGATATCACAATGAGGAGAGGCCTTATCAGTGCCTGGAGTGCGGAAAAGCTTTCGTCACTGGAAGTTTCTTGAAGAAGCATCAGAAAAGTCACAGGAATGAAACGGATGCGACGACCAGCTTGAATTTTGCTGAATGATTTATTTTAATTAGCGAATATTTGTTTTATGGAATTGACAAGAAAATTGAGAAATTAATTTTTTGTTTCTTCAGAGATTTAGTTTTCAGTATGAATAATTTTTCTTGTTTGAATTAATGAAAACTCGACGAATTTATATATTTGCGAAGAATATTTTTAACTTAGTTACTATATAATTTTATATCGAAATTTATTCTGACGTTGAGAAAAGATTTACGATTTTGAATAAATCTTTTTTTCGAATTTAGGTCACTTTGAATTTTATATTTTATTCGATTGAATATTTTTTCTTTTGATCGCGTCGGAGGTGGAAGAAGATTCCTCTCCTTTCGTCCTGGAAGATAATTCGACAACGGAGGAGCGAAGAAAGTCGATAAAGAAATAAAAATAAAGTTCGCAAACGAATGAAAATTAAAACGTGTTCCAGCGGGGTCTGGTTGACGAATCGGAATTGGCAACGTTCCACTGAAATCAGGACCGATAGACTGAAGAATGAGGAAATCGAGACGATAGAAACTTCTTCAAATCCGGATGAGTGAGTAGACGAGAAAAAAGACTAAATTAAATTTCTATCGATTATAAAAAATAAAATAAAATTTTTACATTTATTCTCTTAAGTAGAAAAAAATTAACAAAAGAAAAATGTCGAATACAATTGACAAGTAATTTTCAATAAACAAAACTTATAAATAATTTTAAACATACAGAAAATAAAAATTCATTAACACGAATTAATTATTTTGTATTTTGCTTAAATTTTCTGCATACTTTTATTTTTTCGTGTATAACTTTGTATAATATTTTCTATTAAAAACCCTTTTCTATTATCGAATTTGATATTTTTCTTCATGAATTGAAAATAAGATAATGACATATTTTAATTTTCAATTTTTCAAATTATTTCTGTTTTTTCCACGATAATTATAATTAATGTTTTATTCAATCTTTTTATTCATTACAGGTGCTCGTCGAGTTTGAAAATGTGTGACATTTGTGGTGAGAGTTTTCACTTCGTGACGCGTCTCGTGGCTCATTTGAGGATCGAGCACGGAATTCTGCGGCCGTTCAAGTGTCCCTCGTGCGACAAATCTTACCCGCACCAATTTCTTCTGAACGCCCATGTCAAGAAATCCCACACGCCGAAGACGATCGCGTGCGACGAATGCGATTTCATGGGAGTCTCCTCCAGCGACGTGGCTCGTCACCGTAAGCGAAATCACGCGACGAAAAAATACTCCTGCGAAATTTGCGGCGAGAATTTCTCCGACGAGTCATCACTGATCGAGCACGCATCGATCCACGATTTCCCATTTTTCCAACAGTGTCGAATCTGCGGTACGAATTTCGAAGATTTGAAAATCTTTCGGGAGCACAATCGAATTTATCACTCGGAGATCGAGATAAAAATCGTCGAGGAAAATCGTTGCGAGATCTGCAAAAAATCATTCAAGTACAAGTCAATATTGAGGCAACACAGATCGAGGAGTCACGGCGAGCCGTCGATCTACGAGAGACGACGTTTCCTCTGCGCTCTCTGCGGCAAGGAATTGAAAACCGCAAAAGGTTTGGAAATTCATCACAGATCACACACAGGGGAAAAACCATACACTTGCGGAGTCTGTGGAAAATGCTTCGCGTGCGAAACTCTCCTGAGGACGCATAACGTGACTCACACGGGAGAGAGAAAATATTCGTGCGATCAGTGCGGAAAGTCTTTCACTCAGAGGTCGACCCTCGTTGTACACAAACGTTATCATTCTGGTGAGAGACCTTACATTTGTACTCAATGCGAGAAAGGTTTTGTCACGAGAACTGTTCTGAAAACTCACATGAAATCGTGCAGACTTTGACTTTGGTATGGAGTACGTTGCTCTCTTACAGAGGATGGCTAGCTAAATTAATATGTAGAGAATTTAATAAAATTTTGTGATTGGATTCTTCAGTATCAAATATGAAGATACAATTTTTTTCAGATTTTTTTTCTATCTAGTTTTCAAGTTATTCATGATTAAACATGAATTATGCACAGAATACACTGACGCGGTAATTATATAACCACAGATATTTTAAAGGTGAATTATTCAAAAACGAAGCAAAAAAACGTCTGAAAAAAATTGAATGGTCATATTTGATAGCAATGAACATTCTCACCAAATTTCATTAAATTTTGTACATTTTTGAATTTCCGATATAACACAGAAATAATAAGGCTTGCCAACCCCTTTAAATTTAATTTCGAATGATTTAAATTATAATTTAAATTAAAAATAACGAAATTTTTTTGATGAATGTTCGATACCGGAAATATCGTGCAATTTGATAGGAAAAATAAATATTTTAGAGTAATTGATAAATATGTTGAATAAACAAGAAGTTATTAAACACTTTTTTCACTTGTCTATTTAAAATCTAGGATAAATTGAGAATCGAATTAATTTTTTAGTATTAAAATGAATAGTGAAATAAAGTTCTCTCCAAATCCTTTTAATTGATCGTGGTAGGTAATTTTTCTCATATCGGTAAGTAATTTTATGACAAAATGTATTCAGTAGAAAACGAAGAATGAAGCGGGATCCTCTATTCTGAAGTCGACTCCCTGCTTTGCCATTTTATCGTCGTATTGACAGCTTATTTCCTGGAGAATCGCTCGATTCAGAGCATTGACGTTTCGAGGCTTTACGTGGATCGTTCGAAAACCTGAAACAGAAATCATGTTCGCAATTAGGAACAAAAATTCGAATAAAAAAAATAATTATGAAAATTTATTTTTGTGTGGTGAATATTTTTTTACTAACGAGTCTTGGATTCTGATTGGAGTCTCAAAATATCCTTCAGCGTGTCGAGACTTCGCAGGATTCCATCGTACTGGAGTCTCTCAAGGTTCTTGCAACGGGTCACCATCGCAATCAAGAGGTCGTCGAGGAGCTCGCGATTATTTCTCAACTGGAGCATCACTTCAGCTGGAAACATGAAAAAAATTCATTCATTTTTAATTGACACAAATCCATTCATATGACCCAATTCAAAATTTTCTTCAAAAAAATTTCAAGCGTTGATTCAAACTGTATTATACAATCAATCAAAAATATGAAGTCAAATTTTATTGGAAATTAGTGAGTAAAAAATTAAAATACGAAATGTTAAGATATCAAATTAACGTGTCAAAGAATATTAAAATAAAAAACAAATAAAAAAGTAAAAAATCTTTTATTTTGATATAAATTTTTTTTTCTTATTTTTCACACGTTCTTAATTAGATGATATTTAGAGGAAATAAAGTGGGCTCTCACATACCGAGAGTATTTGTGTAATGGTCTATGAGTAGACCAACCGTGCTCCTGAAGTTTCTCGATCGACTCTGATCCCATACGTGACCGCTGAACATCTGGAAGCTCGCCAGTGGAACGCTCGGCAATAGCAGATAGCACATGTCCTCGTAATGAGAGATATTTACTGAAATATAAAATCAACTCTTATCATTTCTTTTTTTTTCTAATTAAACTTACTGGTTAAATGAACCTAAAAAAGGTCAAGAATAAACGAGAAATTCTTACAATCTCTTGCGTTTAAGGGTGCATATTTCCTTGTTTTAAAAATCATAAAAAATCGCTAAAATATGAGCACGTTATTTATAAATGTAATTAAAAATTCTCTTCCAAATTTGAACGAGGTTCTCTGAATAATTAGAAAGATATTGCATTATTAAATTATCTCAATTCAACGTTGGCTTTCATGGGAAGTTAAAAAAAATGATTTAAAAATTTATTCAGAATATGAGTACTTTTATTCATATTTTTTGTAAGGTCGGCACACATAAGCAAATTTAAAAACTAAACTGAAACAATTTTATTAAAGATCTTACTTTTTGATTATTTCAACAGAGAAGATTAAAAAATGTTAATGAAAGGTTGAAGAAGTATTCAGTATCATTATAAAAAATTACAATTTTTTAACAAAAAAATATTAAAAAATGTTTAAAAAATAATTTAAACATTTCTTTCATTCTTATTATTGCCGTCAATATAAAAATATTCGAGATTTAATTAATTATTAATCGTCATAGCGGATATGAATATCGATTTCAATTCATTATGAAAATTTTTTTTTCCATACAATAATTTTCTATACAAATTACCAATTATCACAACCAATAAGCAATATTAACTGTTGCACTGATTACGTCATAAAAAGACACAAAGAGAGTTAAATGAAGAATCTAATTACTAATTTGATCTATAAGCACGCACGTGTTCATTTTTGAATTTTTAAAATATTTTTTATATTTTACCTATGCTGTACGAAACTACCAGATTGGGACAAGCCACGGCGAGATTATGCCAAGCCGTATCATCCAGCGTGTGCTGACGAGAATCTGAGTCTCTTACGGATATGTGCAAAGTTGTCAAAACTCCGGATGAGGATTTTGCAAGGGCGTTCAAAGCTTGATTAGACAAAGCGGGATAATCGAGACTTATCGTGGTTAGAGAGTGGAATCGACCGAGTAAACGAAGATACCTGAGTATTTGTCAATATAAGATTATATTATATTTTCAAACAATGTTAATTAAAAAATATATTTAAAAAATCATATTAAATATTAAAAATTAAAAATGATTAAAAAATGTTTTTTTCTAATGTAAAAAGTAAGTATTTTTCTTCATAAAAATTTTATAACAATATTCTGGACTTGATACAAATTATGAAGGTTTTATTATTAATTGGCAATAAAAAATAAGTATTTTTCTTCATAAAAATTTTATAAAATTATTCTGGACTTGATACAAATTATGAAAGTTTTTTCTTTTTATTAAGTTGGCAATTCGAGTAGATAGGTCGATAGTTACGTAAATTTTAAAGTAATTTACAAAATTGACCTCGAATTACTGTGAGGTGCTTGCCACTCCCGAAAGGCTCCTCGAAGATCAAGAAACCCGAGACGCTCGCCGCAGGACCTGGCAACCGCGCGGAGTAAACGCAAGACATCGCTTACACCAAGATTCGCATTCAGGAGGCTCAAGCTTCTCAGACTTTTCTGTGACCTTAGGAGAAAAAACTAATATATAATTTTTTCTCAGGCATTAAAATTAATAAAAATCATTTTTAAATTTTACACGATTAGAATTACTTATTTAACAAAATTAAATCGATTTTTATTTTTTCACTCATGAAAGTAATAATGAATTCGTTTCAAAAGCAACATTATACAGAGAATCAACAATATTTGCCGTTTGTAATCACCAAAAACAATTCATTATTGATTTATTTTCTCACCAATAAAATTATTAATAAAAGTATTAAATAAAATCTAATAATAAAGTTAGTAAATATCGTTATATGTTTACTTTAATTACTAAAATTTTACTAAAAATTATATAGAATCAAATAATCATTTAACAAAATTGTAATCAATCCGTTTTTCAAAAATTTTCATCGGTAATGATAATCATGCAATAGTTATTAATTCGATATAGTGTTTTAATATTTATAATCACAACAAATAATCCATCACTGACTGATTTTTTTTCTAACAAAAATAACAAAAAAATTATTTCATAATTAACAATAAAGTATGTAAATCTCATGATATTCACTTAAATTACTGGTTAACAATCAATTAGTAAATTTGTAACCAATATTCAACAATAAAAGTGAATTGCTGACAACATTTTGTTACTGGTTAGCTAATTTCCGACATTCGTGAACTAATAAAAGTCTTTTTTTTCACTGAAGAGTAATAAAATGAGAATGTGAAATTAAAAAGTGTATTTGAGACGTTATTGCTAAGTAGAGGGAGCGGAATATGAAATTGTGGAATTTGAGGAAGTCTGTGCTATCGATTTGCTTGATAATATCGGCTGGGTGATGCACATTGTATAACTGTAGGTGGGCAAGGAGAGAATCGAGACTCTTGACCTACCCGAGAAAATTGGCGAGGGCATAGAGGAGCTTTCCGCGATTGCCCCACTTACTGCTGAATACCCAATCGGTGAGAACAAGTTTCTTCAGCTGCACCTCTTTGTCTCTCACGATTGAAAGAAAATCGACCCCGGCTTCCGCTTGAACGTTACGTGCTAATCTGGTCTCGATAGGAAGGACGTAAGGCCTCGACCAGGCCAGCTCCAAGCTTCTCATATGTTGCCCATACTTTGTCTGGAAAAAAAGTTCTATGAATTTTAAATTCCTTAACGATGTTACAGAAGATTCGTTTTCAATATCAAATCGACTTTTCAAATATCTAATAAAAAATGCTCTTCGTAATGACAATTATTTATTTATTTTTGTTGTATTTTTTTAAAAAACAAACTCTTAATTTTGAATAATTCTGATCAAGAGATTATTGTTTTATTTTCAAACATAAATTTACAATTAAATAAAATTTTCGAATAGATTTATAAATAAATAAAAATTTATGAATGAATATACGAAGAAATTTGAATTTAAATACTCGAATTAATTTTCAAATGACTCTATACAAATTTTCAAACTAATAAGCATAGAAAATCAGAAAAAAAAAAAAATTCAAATTTACAGATTAATTTTCAAAAACGTCAATATGGGATTTTAGAAATAAATGCATAAATTAATTCAAATATAAATTTAGAAATGAATCAAAATTTGAGGCTACAAGATTGTTTCGTAAATATTTATAAATAAATGTTCATGTTGTCCGAAAAAAATTTAATAACAATTAACTGTAGGGACTAAAGAAATTTTTTACAAACCGCTAATTCACCAGCCAGAGGAAATTCCCCACGTAGGTCACGATCGATGAGGATCGTGACGGATCGCCAAAGAATTGGAGAGGAAAGGGCGCGATTCCATGCCTGACAAACCTGACCGACCGATGCGAGATCGTTCCGACCAAGAAGGCCGAATATCTGCGTGAGTATCAGCTCCGGTAGCTGATCCCACATATCCCGGCTTCGGCTTGGCTCGTCTTCATCTCTCTGAAGGCAAACACCACGAAACCGGATCAGCTGTCGTTTTTCGAGTTCTCGCTGTAGCTGTCAGAAAAAATTGACATGGAAACCTTTCATCTTCGTTCGTTTCGCATTCTTTTTTTATTTGAAACGTCGACGACAGTGGCGCTAGAGATGAGCCGTTCGATTTGCAAAGCCGATATTATAATCTCCTTCAACAATTTTTAAAAAAATTTCGAAAGTGAAAAAAACACAAAGTTCGCCAGATATTTAATTTTTGTCGATTTTTTAATTAATCGATGAATAAATTCTTATATAAAACAGGCGCCATTTCGATCGATAAAAATTATTATAATTTTTTTATTTTGAATATTTAATATTTAATTAAATATTCAAAAATTATGGATGTCAAAAATTTACGATTTTTTCTTTTTCTTCAAAAAAATGGCGCATGAGTCGAGTTTTTGATTAGAGTTTATTCATTAATTAATTAAATTATAAATAGACGGTAAATTTCCGATGATCCTCGTCATTGTATTTAGTCATATGTTTGTCACTACTGCCACAAATTTTCGACCAAATTTTTATTGTTTGGAGAACAGTTTCCCGACGTTTCGACTTCCATTTTGGATACTGAGCCTCGTCGGCCATTTTGTAAAGCCTTCCGTACCAATTTTCATGGAATATCTTCGTCGATTATTCACGAATCAGAATAGTAATTTTCTTTTCATTTTATTATACTCAATTAATTTATTATTTGCTATGAAAATTTTTCGAACCCTCGACCGCCATTTTGGGGACTTCGTCGGCCATTTTGTACACCATTTGGAACACAGCTCAAACGAGTATGTATTTTTAAATAAAATAATGAATATATTGATACACAATGTTTATATTACATAACGTATTACATTTATTAATCAATATCTTTGTCTGGTACGTCCTCGAACATCCTACACACCGTGTAACCGCGTAATAATTTATCTATCGTCGATCGTCGTTACATCGGCCATCTTGTAATCCGTCTATCGGCGATGGACTCGGGACAGGAACGAAATAATTCAGAATATTTTCGGCATCCAAGGGACGTTTCGAGTCAAACGATTCTCTTGATACATCACACATACATAGTTTATATATAATTTATTTTTATCGTTTATTGGATTGCGTGGGATTGATCCTCTCGTTTTGTCTCTCCTCTATCCTCGAAGTGCGTCTTTATTTTTTTTCGTGTGCGTTTTGTCCTTTGCTACCAATTGGAAAATTCAGTAGCCACTTTAATTTTCCTTCGAGTCATAATCCATTTTTTTCAAATTGTTATCAAATTGAACTAAATAATTCAAGATTTTTTTAAATTTTGATTCATCACTCGAGAGAATTCGTCAGGTTGTAATTTTATTTATGCACTTATTACATCAAAATGTAATTTAAACATTTTTTTTGGTGCTCTGAAAAAAATATCGACTCGAAATATATTTGTTTTACGATATTTAAAATTTTTTAAATTTTTTTCCCTCTCTTTTGTTATTTTTTTCCAAACCGCAGCTGTGCAGTGGGCGTATTAACTTTGCATGATCTGGCACATTCAAAATCGCTTGTGTCGCTGTCGCGAGAAACGAACGAAATAAAAATGACAAATGAGGAAAAAAAGGTGGAAACGCAAAATTTGAAGGTTTCTAGACACCGAGGACAACGATATGATGAGATTTTCCTCCTCTCGATAAATTTATCATTTTTTTTCTCTCTCGATTACGTCATTTTTCTTCGTACAATATATTTTTTAGCGATACACAGAATGGCAATAAATCGAAGAAAAATTGTAAAGACAACAAGGACGCCCGAGAGCGTTTTTTTGGAAATTATTTTCTTAAGGACTAGATTTTTTTTTTTTTTTGCCTGGTCCGAAGAATTTTCACGATCGAGATCGTGTAACGAACTTTTCCTCTCGAATTCTGGTCTAAAATTTCACTCTCTTTCTCGTTCGTTTTTTTTTTCATTCTTGCACATCGGGAATCTACTTCGTCACGTTTTTCGTCCCCTGTGTCTCGGTTTCAGCGATCGTTGCACTCCCGACGTGATTTTTCAAAATCTCGTTATCCGCTGGTGACGATTTCGAAGGTGCGGGCGATATCTGCGTACTTTCCACCGCTATCGACGAATTATTATCGCTTGAGCGTTTCTGTAATGAAAAAAAAAAATTATTTTTCGTGTCCTTTTTTTGACAATTATTAAAAATAAATAATTTTTGTGCACATCGATTTGCATACATGAGTTTTGTAGTTAATAGAAAAATTTTAATTGAAACAGTCTCTGAGAGAAAGTGATAGAAAAAAAATTTTCTACAAATTTGGATTTTTCCTGACAACGAAGATAAATTTTGATAAGAAAATAATTTTAAAGACCGTCTGATCTACAATTTTTTTATTAATATTATTTTAATGTTTTTTAAAATAATTATTTAAATATAGAAAATATCAATAAATAATAATATATTTCAAATAAAAGGTTCGTCTCGTCGCTGATGAAATGATCAACATCACGGAATTTCCAACTTATTATAATTTTCCGTTGAAAAAAAAATTTGTACTTTTCACCAATTAATTTTTTTTTCCTTCGTTATTTTGTTCGATCTCTGAACGGACTGGAAACTCTTTTCACGAAGTCCGTGCTGGTTTTGTACAACCTCCCGAAGATTTTCTATTAAAATTGTGATAGACGTTCGCGCAGATCGAGAAAAGGAGGAAGCGAAGAAATAAAACTTTTAGCTCTCTCGCTCCTTTTCCGTGTCGCGGCCACGATGAAATATAGGCAGGAAAAGTTTCGGCCAACTTTTTTTTCCTCGTCCACGCTCGGCTGCTCTCTTTTATAAACGAGCTTTCTCCGATGCGCTTCTATAATCACTCAAACCAATACAAGACCGAACTCTTTTTCCGATTTCTCGATTAGCGCCTGACGTTTGACGATCGATTTTTTATTTTACTTTTTTCTTTCCAATTTTTTTAGAAATTTCTATTCATGTACGAACAAAATATATAGATAATTATAATAATCGATAATAAATAAAAATGATTTTTTATAACTTTTTCGAGTAATGAGTACCAAATCGTTCTTTTTTCCATTTTATTTTTCTCGTTGCTATAAAAATGATGAACACAAAAGAATTCCCTTTTGATTTCTACAAAGAAATCAAGACAAAGAAAAGTTTTTTTTTAGTTGCTGTAATTTTTATACTTCGATTGATTAACCACAATTTTTTGTAGAGAAAAAACAGAAAGGGTCGGTGGAGGTATAAAAAGGAGTGGAATTCCGAGTCGAAGAGCACATCGCGGAGGAGCAATTTCCGGGTGCTCGTCGACCTTGCTCCTTTTCCGAGAGAAAACGTGCGCGGACTTGGGTATAAAATCTAAAAAGCTCGAGGAAAAGTCTCCTCCCTGGTACTGGCTCGTTTCTTCCCGTGCGTGGTTGCTCCGAGCGGGGGATCTTGCCAGATCGGAAGTGAGCGATGATCTCGGTCGACAGCGAGAGACCCGCCGGTGCAGCTGGCGTGATCTTCACTCTGATTGCAAAAGTTGCGCGAACGCGCCACGAGAAAACGAGATCCCTTCGTGGTCTGCATCCTCGTTCCTCAGACTTTGGCCTTAGATAATGCATCGAAAGACAACTTTTTTTCTTTACGAAGAATACGCGTCCAAGAAAGGAGGAAAAAGGATTCTTCAAAGAAATCAATTGTTTTCCTTTTCTTCGAAACTTAATTTAATAGTTAATTAAGAATGGTTATTTAGATTATTTTCAATTTTTATTTACTGGTATATTAAAGAAATGACAAAAATTTTTTGTTCGAATTTAACAAAAGGAGAAACAAGTACCCACCAAAACGATAAACTTTTTTAAATTCAATTTATTTTAACATAAGGGGGTTGATCAAACATCGATGATATTAGACAAAAATCTGAATTTAAAATATGTTATAATTCAGATGAAACTGGACATGTTAGAACAACAAAAAGTATACCTCACCGACCGATTTTTTGAGAAATTTAATTTCGAAATATGGAAATTTTGTATAGCGTCTTATGGCGCGATGCTAAATAAACGCGTTTAATTGAAGGTTAAGTACATTTCTAGACCTAGCAGGTCTAAAATTTTTCGATTTTTATCTCAAACATCAAAGATTCCATTAGAGTCTTAAAAAATGCATGTTACCGAACTATTTTTTGATAAAAACGCGATTTTATACGAAAAAACGTGAAAATGATGTCGATGTCGTGAATGAAAACAGCTGATGACGACAAAGTCAATTGATCAACTTTATCTTAAATATTATTCTCCTTTTTTCCTGTGATCCAAAACAGAAAAAAGTAACTTTTTCAAAAATTTTTTACGCGGACTCTCATTTGACTAGAGAATACTTGATCAACCACCTTAAAAAAATGTTTAGAATGATTATTTTTAATTTGTTATTCAGTGCATTTGAAATTTTTTTTTGAAATCTTACAAAATTAGCTTTTATTCTTTAGAATTGAATTTAATGTTATTATTAAGAATATAATTTTCAACGATTATTTTTATTTTTTGTTCATTGGAAATTGAAGAAATGATTTTCATCGAAAAGTTTCAAAATGTTTTTTATTTTCATTCGTCGTATATGGGAGAAATGAGAAAATATTTTTGAAATGCTATCGTTTCTTGTTTTACTTCGCGAAGTCTTTCACTTTTATAACATTTTGACCTCTCTCGCGATCTTTCTTTCGTCGTTCGCCAAATTTAATTAACGGGGTCCGGCCGGAAAGTAAAACTTAAACGCGTTTCACGAGGACGAGTATAAAAAGCAAGTTTTTCTCTTTCTCTTCAGCTCTTTTTTATCCCGAATCCCTTCTGCCCCGATTGTTTGTACTTTTCAGTGGTTCGCCCTGCCTCTTGCAATTATCTCCTACCCCAATTCTGTCCAAGCTCCATCCGCAATACATCCTCTCGTCGGCGATATTTATAAAGAAAAGTATTTATTCTTCAATCGTTTCTCCAAACAAAAAATTGGAACGAATCATCAAGATAAACAAGTAAAAAAATTGATTACGAAAATAATAAAAACTCAGTAAAAATGTGTTTTTGATATAAATCAAAATTTATTTTTACCATTTAGGAGAGGGGAGGGCAAAATGGGGTACGGGGGGCAAAATGGGGTACCCCACAAATTTGGTGAAAATTTACAATATTTCAAATTTTGATAAAATTTAATATCAA
>JAPYYX010000507.1:0-52522 GCA_030522605.1 Cremastinae sp. B BG-2022a | reverse complement strand
AATGTCGATATAAAAATTTATTTATACACATAAATACATGTATAATGAAGCCTAAAAGAGAGAAATTCGATTCCTTTTCTCTTACTCCCAGATAAAATTTTCAAAATTAAGCCTTTTTTGAGGGCTCTAGACTGGCCTAACCTCTTAACATAGCGGATTTAAAAAGATCATTTTCTTTGGGAATAAAACACATTTAAGCAAATATTAAAATAAATCATTAATTACTTGAAATGAGACATCGAAGCTAATAATAACTTGACAGATTATAAAAAAAAAAAATTTCTCACTTTTTGGAGAGATACCCCATTTTGACCGCTAAGAAAATTTTCTTTTCTCATGAAAATTTTATTTCAGCTAAAACTTTAGTTTCTTTCCTTTAATTGTGATTAAAAAACAAAAAATTCCGCATATTCCAACCCCTTAAATCGGGAATTTTTCTTAAGTACCCTATTTTTTCCCCCCCCCCCCCTACCCTATGACAAGAACGAATTTTTCTTAAGGTGAAAAGAAATATCTTTAAAAAATATTGGAAAGAAAAAACAGTACTTTACCGAAGATTTGAGCGTAAAAAGTGGCTCTGAAAAAATCCTAATTTGCACGTAAAGCAATGGACTGAAAGGTTTTGCTATATTTCAGTTACTTTATCAAACATTTTAAATATGCGACAGGTAAAAAACTAAAAGATATATGAAAAAAACTGTAACGAATCCGTTTTTTACATGAAAAAGTAGGATCACCGAACGTTTTAAAAAGACATTAAAATTTGAAATAAAAAATGTACAAATCTTATGTAAAAAATATCACATAACCCTCAAAACATGGGGCCTTCAAATTCAGAAAATTACGAATGAAGATCTAGAAATAGTTTGAATTGAAAATATGCAACTTAAAAAGATTAATTTCATTTTATTGATAATCATTACGCAATTTCACTGATTTAATTAAGACTCAATAAAAAATTTTTGCGGGCCCCACTTATGTGCCAACAACGTACGGCCCTTCGCGACTGAATATGAACGCCTCTGATCGCTTTGACAACCTATATTTGACTGAGTCGTTACTGTTTCAGTCACGACATTCGTAAATCTTGCGTTCACGCACGCACGCACATACCCACACACTTATATATACATATATATCTCTATATTCATTGTGTGTTGTATGTATTTCGAAATCCTTGGATTTCAAAACATAACTAACTCGAGATTTGATCACAACAGGTTGATAACTGGGCGATTGAAGATACGAAAACATTGGTTGACGGTGCAGTGAAAATATCAGCTTTCCAATATCATCCAAAATTTCTGCTCTTATCAAAGGTGTCCGGGCTGAGTGGAAACCTGTCAGAGCTTCTATCTTACGCTTGGTCAAAAAACCTATTGGATTTTACGGTTGTGGAGTTCATTGAGCAGAAAATTGAGGGTATGGAAAACTGGAATCAAATCGACAATACATCACCGATCGTCCATTTGCTGAACCCGTTTAAGAACGAATATAAGAGATTTCATTGGCCACATTCGATGGACGAATTATTTCCCGATAAACTGATTAACTTAAATGGGCATACTTTAAATGTCTGTACGCTCTCGAATATACCTGCGAGTGTATTTATGTACGGGTTTAACGATCGTTTATTGGGCGAGAAACTGGCAATAAGATTTAATGCTTCGATATCTGAAATATGGTTGGATTCTTCGGCAGTTGCGAACATGTACGATGAAAACTTTACAAACGAAGTTTTATTTTCTTCACTAGAGGAGAAAAATGTTGAAATCTTTCTAGTACCAACGACTCCTCATAGTCTACACAGAAATGAAACCCTGCGCACTATGTCAGCGGGATTTGAACGATATTGTCTCCTTGTTCCGATTATGAAAGAAACCAAGATTTTCATTAACGTTGGCGTGTTCTACACTTTTTTTATCTTTTGTGTTATTGTACTGATCTACTGGGCCATTAAGCGGATACTCAATTTCGATACCTCTGTATGGACAATATTTAACATCTGCTGCGTAATTTTCGGATTTGCTGCAAGCCGAACTCCAACTAGGAATATTGAACGCATAATTTATACCACTTTATTTGCTACCGCAATAATGTATTCTGGCGATATATATTCTGCCATGACAAACATGGCTCTGGAAGTTGAAACTGAAATACCTTTCGATTCATTTGACGATCTCGATAAATCGGGCTTGATTCCAATAGTTCATAAATTTTATGCAAATAGAGTGTTTCAAGGTGATTCACCTGTTCTTGCAAGCTTGAGAAACAAGACTATTACGTATGTATTTGAAAAGAACTCTTCGAAAGAAATTACGATAGGAGATTGCGTGGAAACGATGCTGCTCCACCAAAATGTATCCTGCGCCATGCCTGAAAAGTTCATTCCTTTCGTAGAAGTGACAGCGTTAGTATATGGAAAGCATTTCAAATTGGCGAAACCTTATTTACTTATCCAGCCGACCAGTTATACTGTAAGAAAAAACTCACCTTATCGGCAAGCGATTGACAATCTAATACTCCAAATGCAAAGTTCCGGAATCACATTGGAGGAGCCTTGGGATAAAAAACCCCATAAATATTTAAAAACGCAAAAAAAAGAATTAGTGGAGTCTTCTTCTGTAAAAAAATCATTGATGATTCTCATCATCGGTTACACCCTCTCAACTATAGTTTTCATTGCTGAAATAATATGGTATCACAGGCATCATAGGTAGAGCTTCTACCATGCCCTTGGTTACCAAACTTGAAGGATTCTACGATTGTGATATACACTGACAATGAGTAAGAAGTTGTGAAAATTAAATACTGTAATCAAATTGATACTAAATCTCCCATCGTCCATCGGTTGATGTCAGTGGAAGAGTGGTTTTCTGATAAGCTGTCTGCTTCAAATAAGGATCGATATTATAGATTCGTTATTCGATATCGAATCGATACAAGTTAATTTTTAATATCGATTCATAATACCAGAAGAACATGAAATACATATCTCCGGAGGCAATAGATGAATTCATTTTCTTTAAATTTATGATAACTTATCCAACCACGTTCTGCTACACAATAATAAATTTATAAAGATTTTTTTACCAAACCAAAGCATTCTTAAAATGAATCAATTGAAAAGTGAACATGAAAAATGGACATGCATCTATCAGGATTCAGTACTTAGAAAATAAACAAAAAACTGGTGATCTTTAATAAAAAGTACATATAGTTTCATTAAAATGAATATAGAACGCTTATGGTTGTTGCAACGGTCGTACAATTTCGAGTTAAAGCATGAAACTATAAAACATAAGTAAGATTATATATGCAGGCTGTTATGTTTCTTTCTAACAAACTAGAAAGTGGTCTATTTAGTCTCATGAAAACCGTTTAATACAGAAATATTCGAGGTAAAAAGATAAGCAACGAAACAAGAATATGAACCTATTCAAACTTTTGTTACATGTAATTCGTCATATTTATCGAAATATATATTTAATTACAATACATATAAATTGTAGAGTTAATGAACTTACAATCTTGACAAACATTTCTAACTAGAATTCGTTTACCTGCAATTAGTTTATAAGATTACGTAACCATTATTGCACTACCTTGCTTTATTAATTAAATTACTTCTCTATATTATTTAGGTTAATCCACTTCAAATTTATTTTTTTTAAATCTGTTGCGTCTTATACAGAAGGAAACAGCGATCCCGTTTGCGTCCTTAACGATCGGAAATGGAGGAATCGTGGATCGTCAATGAAAACAGTGATTTCCCAATTATGACAAATCACGAAGTACCGTTTTTCTAGTGTAAACATCGACAATAAAAATAGAATAGACAGTGTTGTGTATAGGAGCACTGATGAACAAAAGAGTAAGTAGATGGAACAAAAAGACAAGGCTTCTTGTTATATCACTTCACAAGATAAAAAATTATAAGAGATATCGACGTGCAAATAGTGCATGAATAGTGCAAATACACTACCAACAGCAGTCTATGACGGAATCATAAAATATATTTAAAAAAAGTAAAATCCCGCTGGAACGATGGCCGTGGAGCGATTACTCGAGATGACTCGTAATCGTGGACTTCCCTCGAGATCGAATCCTCGATTGACGCTTCACATTTTTATCACAATATTTAACTATCTTTTTATTTTCTAATGCAACACGCAACGGGTTGCGAGCTATGATGCAACGTGGGGAGAAAAGTCGTATTTTCTCGTATTTTGCATCCTTCGCGATTGGACGTCGACGATTGAGAAGAGAAAAGGAAAAAGAGAAAAACTTGAAGCAAAGAAGGGAAAAAATGTTCAGGGACGTCTTGGGCATCTCGAGTCGTCACGATCCATGCACGAGTGATCGCGAGTGCGCGTCCAGAGCCACGGCAAAGCGCACGTTCCTCGTTGCTGGAAGAGGCCCTTAATTGGTCAAGCTTCCATAACACTTGGCATATATTTATATACGCGCGCGTATTCGTAAGTTCCATGCACGAATACGTTTCAACTCACGTGTGTGAACGTTCGCGAGTATACTCACACGAGTGAATTACGGACGAATGTATATAGTTAGAGGTAGACGGGAAGTGTACGGGACCGAGGACGTGTCTCTTCTACTAGTCCGAAAGGCCTGTTGCATTTTTTTTCTCCCCTTCATCGTCGTCGCTTCTAGTTGCAAGGCTCTTACCTCTTCACCAGAATACAAGACGTTCCATTCGAAATATATTTCTATTCTTGCTTTCGCAATTTCTATTATTTGGATAAAAATTTATAATTGTATGAAGAAACACTTTGATATATGACTGATTGAAAATTCATATGCATAATTTTATCAAAACAGTGAATGCGGTCGATACACGATAATCAAAAAATAAATAACCACTCCAGTTAATCGACAAAAAAATTGAAGTAAAATTACTAAAAAAAGCATGTTAAATTTAAATTTATATTTTAAAAATAAGTTTATTTAATCCTGACTCAAAGTTTGGTAACCTCGTTGGTCGGAAAAATAACAGTTCTGGCAATAAAGTCGATGAATTTAATAGTAGAGAGAGAATCTAATTCGTAAATCTTAGTGCAGGTAACGATCGTCTACTCATCATCGCTCAAGGCGAGAATGACCTGAAAATTTCGATAGATCACTTCTTACGTGAGACCCATATTGATAAAAGCGTTCCTTCTCGGTTTCTACTTTTCGTTTTATTGTTATTATTTTATTGTTATACGAAGCTTTGTAATTCATTGGGCGATGCATGGGAATCATTTTACAGTCACCACGTCACTTACGGACGTACTTCCTGCGCTACGAAAAATAATTTATTCATTTCCTAATATCGAGCCGTCTAGCCCGGAAGTCAGAGACGTCATTCGGGACGTTGTCTAAATCGTCATAAATTATTTCACACTATATTTCTCATTGATAGTGTAACGAACGAAATTTCTCTACTAATTCTGCCTTTAAGTGTAAACGAAATGTATAGAGATAAGTTTCTTGCCAAGGACACTACAAAATTATATTTTCATTACCATTTCGTTATAACAATGAAAATGAAAAATTATTTTGATATTATTAACTATACTTCGAAAATAAATTATGACGTTTTGTCTAACAATAATAAAAGGAATGATGTCGGATCTTTGGAACGAGTAAGGTAAAAATGTTCCAACAAAGTTACGCCAGTCTGGAATCTTTTTTATTTTCACTTCCACGAGCTCGTGAGAGAGCGAGGTCGATTCCCTTCTCGGCTCGACACGGGTGCACCGAGCGCAACTTTTGCACTCGCGTTTATTGTAGCGGTATACTCCAACTTTGGCGTTACCCTGACTCTACCTGGAAAAGCTCTGGTCGTTTCTCACTCGTTGGAAACGACACTGAAAACTTCTTTGTCAAAACAAGAGGGAAAACAACATATTTGGTGATTCTATCAAGACGACTTCGATCCAATATTTTAACAGAATCATCAACAATGTTGATGTATTCTTGACAAATTCCTTTTGATGCGATGGAATTCATTCATCTTTTATAAATTCAGATCAAAATGCTCACGATGCTAATAATCCATTACAATCGATTTTATTTTATTGATGTTTTTTTCTTTTCTCTTCGACTTATTTTGCCACTGGTGTTATTATGCACATTTTTTAAAAGATTTATTTGGTAAACGGCCTCTCTTTAAATATTCATAGTATATACAACCGATTGACATTGGCACGTGCATACTTCAGATCGTGCCACATAACGCGCAACATTCCAATGAGGATCGACAGTCATCAGAATTACATAGGTACAGAAAAGAGATTTCCAATGTCTTTTCCAACAAAAGGCAATAAAAATAACAAGAGCTGAATGACGATAAAGGAAATAATATAAAATTAAATATTCTAATTTAAAACTCCTTGGAATCTGAGCAATTACGTAAACCCAAGGGTCCCTGGATTCCTTAATAATCCACGCGCACTCCTTAATATGAACTCCATTCGTGTGGACAAAAGAATAATGAGCTTTCCCAAAGTTGTGAGCGAGAGAAAATCCAAGCAAGGGAAAAACTCACGTGACTCATTGCGTAACAAACGAGCTGGTGTGTGCGTGAGACTGATGAGGACAATGAGACGGACATGAACTTCCCTGATGTTGAGCGCGTGTGTGCCTGAATTCGTATACGCGTACATCATTCCGGGCTCAACGACCGGAACTCTGTTCGTGTTTAGAAATTGTACTTGAAGTAAAAGGAGGAAGGAGTTAAGTGCGAGAGAGAGAGAGAAGAAACGAGAAATAGAGAGAGAGAGAGAGGGAACGGCGGCCATGGCAGTGAACTCGCAAAGATCCAAGTTGCGTCGACACGATGAAGACGCAATCTCTGGTGCTGTATTATCGCCTGAACGCTCCTATTTGTCGCGAGAGAAAAAATGCTAGGAATAAGAAGAGACTCCAGGCGGAAGAAAAATAGTGAGTGGAGCGGGAAAGAGAGCGGCGGACTTTTTAAATTATCATTCTGAAATAAGGATACGAAGAAGAGAAAGATGGAGTGAGAGAAAAGTCGAAATATACGACGGATGAAGATTTGAGCGTCGCAGCAAGGCCAGTGCTTCCGTGACTAACAACCGCGAGATAACTACGAATTCTGTAATAATTTCACGTTCGAAGCGACTTTGTACACGCTCGGGAACGGAAAATCTCATTTTTACAGTGACAGTGAACATGTCGACGAAATGAAAAAGAATGAAATGCTCTATTCTCTCCACCATACTTCCCATTAGATCATTTCCTGAGGTATATTTTGCGTAACAGACTTCACGATAATAATTCACGAAATTGGAGCTTCGATAATCCATAACAGCTTCATCGTAAGAAACATTATTTAATGGATCGATGTATGTGTACGATATCGTTGGAGAGAAATTGAAAAAAAGTCGATTTAATATCCCACATCTAGCTCGATCGAGGCAGCTAGTCGATCAACAGGTGTGACGCGATGCACACGAGCGCCAACGTAGTTAAACATGATGATTACTGTTCAGCGCAGTTATCTGCGCAAAAAAATTAGAGTCTTAAACAGTTTTTAAACTCATTTTTACCACAGATTGCAATCCATATGTTTTTGGGTTTGACGCGATTTCGAGAAGTTCATTCAAAGAATCAATGCAGCAATAATGACGTCATAAAGCACTAACCCAAATAAATGTACCCAATGATTGCACCTACAAAACAAAGGCTGCGGTGAATTACCATTTGCAAGTACTAGCAAATCCTTATGTAGGCTGATCCTTCAATAATGATACTTTAGTCGAATCAATTTGTTCAACCATTAACCAATAAAAGAAAATCACGCTCCTATACGTTGGAAGTTGGCCGACATTCTCCAATTTATAAAGTCTGCATTTAAAGGAATAAACGCAGATACCAGAGATTACGGTGGATAATAGGGAGAAACGAAGTTCGTAGATAACGAGAAGCCATTAGCAATCCAGAAACGTCGGCAACAGCAGCAAAACGCCATATCGATGCACACGTTTAAGCTATTGTGTAGATTTAATAGAGGTACGGGATTGATCGCCGTAGGTAGAAGGTGCGAACAGGTGTACAGGTTTCGTGACCTCGGCCGAGCGCGACACAGTTCGCTCCCATATGGTCGACGCTCCGGGCGACGCGATACAAATCGGACGGAGCCTAGGACGGTATTCCTCTCGATTATGGTCAACTCGCTCCATCAATTGCACTCTCGGCATTATAAGTAGAAATAAGTCCATTCGTCTTGTATAATTGTCGAGTCTCTGATACTGGAAACGGAACTCGCAATCTGCTCTTGCAGGAACGGAGAGTGAGCTTGTAAACTCGTGATGTAAAAAATGCAAAGTTTCTCCTGCTCCTTAGAAGCGACAACACCATTCTCCACTCGTTGATTATGTGCATCCTCTGTTTCCTCGGCGATGTGAGCTTCGAATGGACTTTTTCGTCCTAACCCAACGAAGGAAACCTTCTTCGTGATTTTTAATCTAATCGTAACCGGAATTACGCGCTCGGCCTAATGGATCCGCTGCGCATTTACAGTTATGTAAAAAGTGCATTGGTAAACGTTTCTTCGATTATTTACGTAGGAGAAAACGCGCAGTAGAAGTTCCTTCGTAGAGAAATAATAACCTGCAAGAAATGCCATTGTGAAAACTCGACTCTAACAGGTTTCTGGCACTCGCTGAACGATTAATCACGAAACCATAACGTCGTTCGCAGGCTGATCACTCAAAGTTCCGATGTGTTGGATCGCAATACGAGCCTACACGTGTAGAAACATCATACTTGTTTTTTTTATGAACATTGTATACATCAACGTATCTAAAAAAAGGATCGAACGAGTGATAGGCTTCGCGAGTATTATAACGTCGCTAGAAAGGATTGGCTATTGGATTCTGCTGTTTCTATCCCCACGATTGGACGTATATACTCACAATCAAGCTCTTATACTCGTATGAGACCATAATACGGCTCATATAGCTGCCATTCTAACTCGCAATCCACACGAGATCGTTGCATAAGAGTTTTACCTCGTGGCCTTGACTTTGGCTCTTGGTTACGACAACAGACGATTTCACAAGCCTCTCTCTCTCTCTCGCTCCTTTCCGCCTTCACTGTCTTTTACGTGCATACGTGTACGCCTCAACCGTAGCAGGAAAAAGAACCTCTTCGCGATTTATAAGCCTGCCAAGACATCATGCAGGCCACTTTTCCGTCCGACTTATCAGAGAGACGCCCAGGAATTTTTATTAATGTCAGGAGATAGAATTATAGTCTGAAAAACAATCTTTCTGTCATTACATCTGTATCTTTCTTCCCCCACCAGTCAAACCAGTTCAATTATCAATAATCAGTCAGTTTATGATGAAATAATATGAATCTATAATGGTAAACAAATATTTCATGACCAAATGACCACGACTCTAATGATAAATACATATTTCATAAATAGTCCAAATGATCGAATTCAATCGATGATCCATATTTATTGCCATACCAAAATTCTATCTGACTGTCTTACCGTAGGATCGGTCAAGTGCACAGATATTCTAGATAATTATCATCATTGTATTATTCGTCTTATTATCTAACCCCCTGATTACGAATTACGTATTCCGCTATGATTCTGCTAAATAAGAAAGTTTTCGTAGCGCACGAGATGATACAATTTTTAAATCTGAAAGTCTATTACGTGTGTCAGATAAATTCTGCGGGGAAACATTCGCGGTCACGTACGTAATCGTTATTTCACATCTCGGAGATGCGGTGTAAGACTCTCGGTGAGAGCACGAGCTGAGGTGAAATGAAATTCTGTGAAGGTGCATCGAGAATGCACACACGTGGCGGGAAGATACGCGGTGAAGAAAAAAACTACCACGGAGAGAAAGGCCAATTCGAGGATAATGTAGACTCGGTATGGAAGAGAAAAAAGAGAAAGAGATGCGCAGGCTTAGAGGAGAAAGTAGGATCTCTTCTTGGTGCTGGACCACTTTTGATGAGCGCATGCATCGTGAGCTCGTTCACCTCACGAATACAATGTCAAACAAGATTTCTAACAAATTCTAACAAAGAAACAAAAAATTATATAAAGAGAACTTTTTACTTTTATCAGTTTGGCCATTTATTTTCTTTAATAGTTATTCTTGAACGTTGAAAAAATTGTAAAGGAAGTCGTCTATAGCTTCATCTGATGTGTACGTATGCATGCTTGTGTTTGGATTCACGGGATGAATGACCAGAATCAAATTGAGGTGTTAGAATCCTTGTAGCACTTATGATTGCGTAAAAACGTTCATCTTGGTTCAAGGCCTTCTCTCAATAAATTACCGAACAAAAATTCAATTCCGGACCTTGGTACAACTGATTACTTTTTAATGAACTTCTCGCGGTAATACTTAATTCGTTATCGTTTTTTTTACTCCCAACGAGAAGAAATTCGAGTTTAATGACAGCGGTTGAAAAACTTGCGATTGGTTAATTTTTCGAAACTATCGGGATCCTTTTCGGACGGTCGTCGCTTTGGCGATTCCGCGAAAATGATCAGAACAAAAGGTAGCGAAAAATGAGCGATAAAACGACGAGGAGAGGCTTCCGAGTGAATCCGCTATCCTTGAAACGCGGAAGTAGCCAAGGCGGGCAAAACGCACAATGATTAAGAAGAAATGAAAGAGGAGGGAAAATAAATGAAGGAGTAGAATGAAGATGAGTCGAAGACCGGCTGCGAGCGTTGCTACTTTGGCGAATGTTCCGTGTGTCTCTGAAGTAGCATCCACATCGCTTTTTAACTCGAGATACGTCTATATAGAAGAGCTCAATACGAAAAGACAGCAGTAGCGGCGAACGAACGCTCCTCTTTTCTTTCTCGAAGTCGGAATAAAACGCGCGCCATGTTGGTTGTGGACAACGTGTGTTCCTCGACGCGTTCGCCACATGCCGTGACGAGTCGCGTTATGTTTTTTCCTCCTCTTCCTTCCTCTTACCACCGCGTTTCATCTTCTCTTTATTATTATTGTCTTCTTCCTTTCGATTCCTCTTCTCTTCTTCCTTTTTGCTCTCTCTAACTGCTCTCCTGGACTCTCCGTACCGCTCTTTTGCGATGATTGCTCGTTAATAGTGGCCACATTTCTCTCCTGAATTATCTCTCAACGTTTTACACAATACACATGCGCGTTTCTTCTCCTCACAACGATGAAAGATCCAAGACCGTCGGGTTTTATCTTATATATGCGTACTCTTTTGAAAATAGCGAAAGAAGATGAAAACATATTTTTTTGACAGCAACATTGTCATAATGAGGTAAAAATGGTTTTTCTTTTTATTATTTTTAACTGTGAGCGCTCTGCTCGCGCTCGTGATGGCGCAGATTTGCGAGGAAACGTTCAAAGTGAACGAGGGAAGCATATGGTTACCCAAGGGTAATTGGATATTATAATTTATATCGAAAATTGACCACTTTTCGTCATCTTCCTTTTCTTCATCCTCGATCTTTCCTTATTTTTTTATTCTCCTGCTTCGTCTCGTTCCCGCTCGCCTCGCGTTAAAATCTGTGTAATTTTCGTCGATTTCTTTCTATCCTGTATTCCCTTTTTGCGCAAATTGCTGTCTCGTACGCGCGCACAACTGTGGCGCACAATTGTGTATTATTATAAAATCGCAATCCAGATGGAAGAGAACAAAATTTTAAGGTTACACATACACAGTACATCGATCAAAATGAAGTGTACTGCTTCCAAAAATTATACATTTTTTCTCATGTCCTGATGAAAACACTCAGCAAGTATTTCATGTCTCCAATATCTTAAATGCGTGTTCGCCGGCTTCGTTTCTTTTTAATTAAATTAAAAATCGAATAAAAAGTTTCTACGTACTTTTCAATTTTTTTTCGATCCGACAGGAGTGTGTCGTTATCGCAAATTAACGTAAATAACTATACGAAAATTTCGAATCGCTTGATACATTTTTTAATAAACCTTTTTAAGAAACTATCGATGATAAAACGATTTTTCCATAAAGATTTATTGTTCTCCTATAATTATTATATTTTTTTAACAAAATTTAGGATCAACAAATAATTAATTTTTTATTTTGACCAATTTTGTAGAAACAACGCGATACATATGTTTATGCAGGAAAGATCTGTTAAGAAAGCTTACTGGAACCAATTTCACAGCAGGCCCGACAAATTTCCTACGAAGACAAATTTTTCTTTATTTTTTGGCGCCTCCTTTGTCCTCGAATTCTGAGGTAGGATAACAATCAGCCTTTCGGTCGATCTTCTTTTTGAAACAGAGTCGTCAAATTTGGAATGTATACAAAAATCGAGGAAAAGCCGGAATTCTGAATATCCGTGAAATGACTTTTTCTTTTGCACCTCGAGGATCATCAGGACCCCTGCCGACAGAAGAAGGACGCGCGATTGTCTCCTCAACCTCAGTCCTTTCCTCGTTTTCGGCCTATTCCAGAATCCTTCCTCGGAAAAAAATAAAGATCGTGAATGTATCTGGCAGATTTCGCCTCCAAAGTTGGTCACAGGATTCACTGTATTCGACAGGTTTCTTAACCCAGATCTCACAGGAGATACAATCCCGTGGATCCTGACTGGCAGGAAAAAAATGCCATAATTTAGGGGATTCCTGATTATCGGCGTCGTCAAGTGTGCATGTGTCCCTCTCTGAATTTATTCCATCTCCGGGATCGTATCCGCAGCTTGACCTGGATTTTTTTCTACATTTCCAAAAAGAAAATTTGAAAGGAAATAATCTGATTTTAATATACGAATTTAAAAGTATATATGCGCATTAAAAAATGTGATATAATTTAAAAAGCGTTAGTAAAGTAAATAAAAAAATTTTTGCACTTGATCGATTTACATTTTTATACCTTTTATTTATTATTTACTTAATGAGTATTGAATATTCAATTTTATAGTTTTTCCTTATATAGAAAACTTTTGTTAAATACTTATCTGGATCTGGATCTGAAAGGAAGGATTAAGGGAAAGAAACAAAAAGGAATTATAAACATTAATAATTTATTATATTTTATTATTAATCAAGACTAAAGTTCCTGAAAGGAATAATAGATAAAGGGTTTAAGAAGAAATTTTATTGTTCTTGTTTGCAAATAGTTTTGTGGGTAATACTGATAACAAACACAAAGTATCTTTTCACGATGAAAGAAAGAAGAAGGGCAGGGTTTAGGCTAACAAGATGATAAATATACTCGAGTCTTGTAGCCTGATATTCTGCTCGAACCCTGCGCCTCATGTCTTTAATTAGTAATTAAAGAAAAAGAAAATAGACTGTTAGGTTAGTAAGAAATCGATTATCTCTGGATTTTTTCCTCATTTATATCGAAACACATACTCAGAAATCATAGATTTAGATACTCACTCTTTTTTTATTCAATTCACACGTAAAATGATTGAGTACGAAAGAATTCACAAGTTTCACTTTTTAGATAAAAAGTAGAAAAATTGAATCATTTTCACGTATTATTTTTTCGTTAAAAGCGAACTGAACTCTGTTGTTTATTATTCTCGTTGTCAAAAGAGCTGATTCTTCCTTTCTCTCTCTCTCTCTCTCTCTCTTTCTTATGACTAAGTTGGCAATGAAAATTTTAACATGATACAACACGTTTATTTAAACGATAATTATTTATTTGAGTATTTTTTAAACAAATTTTAATTATGTTTCATACGATGGAATGACAAAATTGAATGGAGATAAAATTTGACTTCTCCGTTTCTGCGTGGAAATGAACAAATAATATCAGCAAAATCTATCTCGCGTCAACAAACTAAATTTAACAGTTAAAACTTTTTTGAAACGGATTAAAAATCGAAAAAAAATTGAAGAAATTGGGTTTGGTTAATAATAAAGAAAATAATCTGAAAATATGGTCGTCCGTCTCTCGAGCGCTCTTCACGCGTTGCCGGTGATTTCAATGCCGGGCAACACACGCGTGCTCGAACGGCGAGACGGGGCGAGTGTAAGCTCTTGACTCTCAGAGCGCGGCAAAATAATGATAAACTGTATCGAGCCCATAAGAATCATCGATTCGACGCGTTGATCGCGTTCTTTTTTTCTTCTGCAAAATGCAGAAGAAAAAAAAATTCCTGCACTCCTCGTTTTTTAAACAATAACAAAAGACTTCCAGCTGAGATTTATCGAGAATTCCTCGGCAAAAGCTTTTCGCCATGAGCATCTGTTCCCTCGATGCGCGACATTGTGTATATAAAATGTATTTTTTCCGAAATACATTTTTCATTAGTTGATGAAAAAAAGAGACACAGAGATAGTCAACTCGATCAGTCCCGCGCAGTCACGTCTCCTCGCATTTTCGCGCTTCACGCTCGCCGAATAAATAATAACAATGAGAATGAAAAAAAGGCGAAAAAAAAGACAGTCGTTCAAGCGAAATCTCTGTCAGACATCTCATCCCGCGAGAGCGTTTCTCTCTCTTTTATTCTCTCTCTTTCACGTTAAAATCGCCGATGTTCCTTTCTGCTCGCGCCGCGAGAACCCACGCGGGCTCACGAAGGCCAAGCGCGACTTGTACGTGTCATGTTTGTGCACATTTTGTACGTACACAGTTATAAATATACGTGATTCGCACACGTGGAAGATAAGAGTTTACGCTCGGCACATCTCTCATGCGCGAACGCTCCGTGTTACGGGCAAGTTGAAAACGAAAAAAAAATGAAAGGAAGAAAAGCTCGAATGCGAAAGTACCCGCAGATTTCTCACACAATCTCCCGGCACGCACTTTGGAAACGTTCAATTGACGAGGGGACATCTGTATAACTTTGGCAGTCAGTCAAATTGAAGATACAGAAACGTCAAAAGTGAAAGACAGGCTGGTAGCGAGTTACGTTAATTTATTTTGAAAGGAATAAGGTGTTGGGACATTTTAGAGTCAAATCTATATTTAATTTATCAAAAAAAAATCTTATATTCATTTGGGTGATAAACGCATAGAATGAATAATCGATATTTTAAATATTAGCTAATTAATAAGTGAATTTGCTCGGTCTAAATGAATATTTAGATTAATATTTACATAAATAAAATCTTATCTTATTCGACGATCAAATTAAAGAAGAAAAATTTATTTTGTTACAAAATTAATTTCTTTAAAATTGCATGTTTAAATTCTTTTTTATTACTAAATAAATTTTGATCGAACTGTAAGTGGAAATTATTTCCTCAATATATGAAGACATTCCGATCGTCTCAAAAATAAAAATAAATTATCCACTTTCGAAAGAAAACGTAATACTGTCGCTATATAATTGAGCAATCACTTTTTTGAGTTTTTGAAAAAAAAATCGAACCCTTAAGGAAAAATAGAGAGGGAGAGGGTAAGAAAGGGACAGAAGCGAAGGTTGTCATTGGTTGGCCGACAATCGTTAATGCCGGGTATTTACGTACTGGGAAATATTATGCATGTAACAATCAGGCGAAGTTCCGTGAGATGTGCAGTTTCCTTCAAGCCGCTAGGCATGCACCGCTTATTCGCGAAGGGAGCATAACTCTCCGGCGTACTTTTGTTCCTTCTTTCGTTCTTTCCATCCCGCTCGTTTAACCATATACAAAATGCATATACATGTCTAATGAACGTGCACACACATATACATTACCGTCCAAAAGTTTGCACGAGCTCTCTCCTCTTCGAAGAATTTCTTTCTCGAAGAACAGAAAAAAGAAACATTATTAGCGACTTTATAAAAAAATTTTAAGTATACTTCACAAAAGTAAAACACTTTGAAAAATTATTTACTGACTATACAAGAAATGGAAAAAACTTTATTTCACATCACAAAACGTCTTTTGATATAAGAAAATTTAAAAAATATTAAAGTACGTAAAAATCGCCCGAAATGAAAAAAAGAGAGCAAAGGGTATTTTTACATTTTCACGCCCTATTTATATTATGATAACATTTAATATATTTAAATGTAAATGATATTTTAAAAAAATTGGAGATTGCTTTTTAAAAAGGAAAAAGATCGATTTTTTGCAAGTAAATTAAATTTTTTTCTGGGTGTATCAAAACTTTTAGCCGGTATTGTATACAGACTTGATTCTTGAAGATAAAATGCAACCTTGCTGCACTCACGTTTGCCGAGGATCTTCTCTGTTCACGATTTCGTAGATGCATGCTGCACGCGAGAATTCGAGTCGAGAAACACCGGAGCCAACATACCTCAAAGAATTTTTCGAAAAGGGGAAAAAAATGTATGTCCGAATGCACATGCATTGAGAGGAATCGCTTCAGAATGGATGATTCCGGGGTCAATCGGAACAGCTTTTAAAGAGAAAAGAATTTCGTGAATGCCGACAGGATATTGCGGTCAATCCTTTTGCATTTATCGAAAAAAATTTCTCACAGCCGAAACGGGATAAATTTCATGAATTTTCGGTGTCAGCTCCAAAGAAGAAGAATAAAAAATGTGTGTATAAATAATATTAGTTACCAATATGTAAAATCAATTCGAGTATTTCTTCGAGTAAAAAGTCATTAAATCTTGGTACATTAAAAATGATTGGTATAAATATTTTTTCCTATATACGCAAAGAAGTTTAAAATACAATAGTTACTTAAATTTTTCTCAATGATATCGTACCATCTTAAATAAAAGTTCATAATTTACCTAAAATTAGCCCGGAGAAAAGTTTTGTTAACTCTCAGCATCGAAAGTGTAATTGCGTAAATTATGCGCGGAGACGAAAAAGTACGAGAGCTTGAAAACACGAAGGGGGATCACGACATCGAAGGGATTCCTCTTCGCGGTGTAAAAGTTTGCGGCGCGTTGTAACCCGAGAGTATCATCGACGAGAGAGAGAGAGAAAGCTTTCTGCGCTAAACATCCCCGAGCCTCTGTATATATTTTTCGTAAGCATATACATATGTATATATTGTCGAATGCACGAAGACATTTTAATGCACGGTGTAACTTCGTGTACGAGTAAATATGTACGGTTTATGTATATTCGTGCCAGGTTCTGTGTATCTCTCTCCCTCTCTTTCTAAGACTAGCGTGGAATGAATTTACAAAGTCATCTTCCACGGGCATCTCCAAGAGTCCTGGAGTATACTCCCATGAGCCCTTCCTCTCTTCCTCTCTTTCTTTTTTCCCCTTGCGAATCTTCCTTTTTTTTATTCCCCGCATAATTGCAAACGTGACCAGCCGCGATTACAGCCCACCGCTAATAAGTTTCAGTAATTAGCGTGAGCCCTAGACTCGTGTGCAGTTCTCACTGTCATTATATCCCGGATCGATTCTGCCCTAAAAAATTTGACACGTTCGTCGAGAGTTCTCTTTAACGAATTGCTATTGGTGATCTTATATTTTGTTATTCCATTTGAAAGATTCAATGTTTTATGTATTAACTTGTACGTATTATTTGGAAAAAAAAATTGGATTTTTAACGTTGCAACTTTAAAACTGAATGGTTATATAAAAATGCCTTTTTTTCAAGTCCAAAACAATTTTGCGATTCAGTAGGTCTTGAAATTAAGTTTAGATCTTATACATTTACATTTTTTTCGCATTTCGAATTTATTATCAAAATGCACAAAATAATGACTTTTCCATATTAATAATTATAATTAAACTTTAAAAAAATAAGAGTGCAATTTCGTGAATTTAAGGGTAATAAAAAAATACCATTCCAAATAGTTTTTGAACCTCAAGGTATCATCTATAGTAATTCTACGCTGAAAGGATCACTTCGACCTTATAACAATCAATGAAGAAAAAAATGCAAACTCGATCTTTCTAATTCTCGAATGGATTTTTATATCCAATCTTTCATTACAACTTAAACTTTTATTCATGATGACGTCTTCCATCGATTCTCTCCTTACGAATATACGAATGTGACAGAAGTCCCTCGAAAGGTTATGATCAAATACCAACCAATTTTCCATTTCGCATTAAAACTCCTCGCATATATCAATCACAGATGCAAATCGAATTGATTAAATCATCAAACAATTGAAAACCACGGTTATTTTCCTCATCGAAATGTTCCTCGTCGTAACAGGTACAATAATGAATTTATTAAAAGCTCGGGAAAAATACGCGCTGGATCTCCGTTAAGCGTTAGTCGGGTTGGAACGAAATAAAAATAAGAATAACACCAACAAGAAGAAGCAAGAAGACGAATAATAAGAAGAAGAAGAAGTGGAAGAAGTCGAAGAAGAAGAAAAGAATAAAAGGAAGAAAAGGGAAGGAAGAAAGAGAATCGAGAAAACAAGAACCACTACCACGAAGCGGCGATGCAAGGAGAGGAGTAAAAAGAAGAAATGCATGCTCCGTTGCCGGTTAAGCCAAGGTACAGTACGAGCGGTCTACAGTACAAGAATGTACAAGCAGAGCAATAGCGGAGCTCGAGAATCGTTATAAAATTGTAGGTACGACGGGGAGAGGAATGAGGAGCGAGATCGTGCGGGAGGGTCGGGGGATTGGCGTCGAGGGATATATGTGTATAGAGTGGTAGAAGAGAGGCAGGGAGGAAGGGGTAAGGCCCCGGCGGGCGTACGGTTACGGAGTGGATCGACGGAAGAGAGTGCGAGAGCGCGAAGAGGGGACGAGATGCATAGTGGGGATGCCGCGGTCCCAGGTATAGGGCCTTGCGTGAGTCTCGCCGGTCCGCTGGGAGGGGGAAACTCACGGTCGGGGCCCGGGGTCCCGTCCGAGATACCAACGAAGCCCCAGTTGCTCGCGAGAGACCAATACGGACGTCAGTGCTACGCCAACGTCGTCGTTTTCCACGTTACATCCAAGTACATATTGTACAGTGAGAATATATACATATACATGTATACATGACGATATACACCACCGCGGACGGGACCATACGACCTCCGGTTCGAGGTCCCTCGCTCTCGCGCAGTCGATAACTGTAAATCGAGGTTGACGCTTCGTGACGTTTCTCGTGCCGGTGCCTCATCTCGTTTCGTGTTGTGTTTTCTCATCAAATATTTAACAAATTGTACGATTTCTTTATTTTTGCTACGAGAAAACCCGATCGGACGATTTATTTTCGAAAACATAAGAAAATTAAAAAATTTTTTTTTTGTCTTTTAAATAGCGAACTGTCAGCGGTGATATGTATACCAAGTTTTACGGGATATATTCTATAATATATATACTCTGGTTAACGCATTAGTGAACTATCGCTGAGTGCTTTGCTGTGAGACGTATCTCTTACCGAGAATTTCGTCGAGGAAAGAGCCAAGTTTTAGTTGTTTTGTGATCGTGAATGGATTTGCGGATAAACTGGGATCGGTAGTGAGCTGCCGATTGGTCTTTTTCTTTCTATCGATTTACACGATACCGGTGTTGAGAAACATTTTGCCGGAGAATAAAGGAGCTGAGTGAGATTTTGTTCGGCTCTCGAGGTTTCCTGCCCCTCGCAGGATTTTTTCGATCGATCGCGAGGAGGGATTTTTTCATTTTCGAAGTGAGACGAGAGACAAATGGTGGTGAGGAAAAAGTCAAGTGACGTCATCGAGAGTCACTGAATTTTCGTAATAGTAAAGGCGTTGATAAGCAATAATCAATATAGTTGATTATCTTCGAACGGGGATAAAATGCCGAAGATATTTCTCCTGAAGAACAGGCTTCACCAGCAGCAACAGAGATTGCTGGAGGCCCAACACCTCAGCAAGAGTCCACCACCCGGTAGCGGCAAGGATAGCCCGCTCGGAGGTTCCGAACCGCTCAGCCTCATCGTAAATAAACATCAATGTAAGTCGTCAAATATATATTCATCAGAAACGATCGTATATATACTCTTACCTTGATCTTCCATTAAAAAACCTCTCAACGTAACCCGTGCGATTACCAAGTGTTTTCATAGCAAACAAATTACGGAATCGAGACTTTCGAAATGTTTAGTCTCGATCTTTTTTACGACTGAGCGGTAACCCAAAGGTTTTTTGTTTTCATTTTTTGAGATTTATTTTATTTTTTCTCGATTGCTGGAGACGATTTCGGGAAACGCTGTCGAGATCAAAATGATTAACCGATGATTATCAGCGATTGGAAGGGCGAATTAAAGTCCATTTTAGAAAATTGCAAAACCGTCGTTTCCTCGCGAATTCTAGTGCAAGGATCTAGCCTCCTTTTTTTGGAGCACGGGCACAGGTGTAGACATCCGAGCGCAGGTGTCGCACGATCGGAAGGACTCGCAAATCCATATATACATATTTCGCGATACCGCGAGCCTCGAAGAATTTTTTCTATTTTCGGCATGTGCACGTTTTCGTCCCGAGCTCGTGCAGAATTGAAGAATTAATCTTGATTCATTTTTTGGAGCACGTTTATTTCGATTTCGTGGAGAAAAATCGCGGGAAATTAATCTTAGAAAAGATTGATGTAACTCGAATTTGAAATGCACAACTTTTACTGCTATTTTCGTGAAATTCTTTCTACAAAAAATAGAATAAATGGACCTTGAAAATAAAAATAACCAAACGTGAAATATTCAAAGTATTGTCGACACTCTCTTCTTCCGCTTCCTTTTTCATTTCCCTCTCGATATCATTTGATACATTAACTCTAACAACAGAAAAATCATTCTCAGGACGGAAGAAAAAACGCAATTTCAAATGACAGTATTGGTTATGAAGGAGCTTCGACGTAATCATTATTTCTAATTCAATGAGAAATAAAATGAGGAAGATTGCCCGATACGAAAGTATTTTTCTCATCGCATCGATATGATTAAATATCATTATTTATGAAAAAAAAATCGTTTATTTATTAATAACTCAATGATAAAACAAATTTTATTAAATTGATAACTAATATTGTTTTATGAATAATTCGAAAAATAGTTAAATAATTATAATTATAAATCGTAAATTACAATCCAATTTTACAAACGTGGAAAAGAACGTTCTTTGCTCTTTAAATTCCAAAATAATTCTTGCGATAATTGTATGGTGCTTGACCTTTTTGCAAATAGAATTCTGTACCAGACGAATAAAATTCTATCATTCCCGATTCTTTTCGTCGCGGTGACTTCTTCGTATCGTCAGGCACAAAACTATATGCGACCGCCGGTTTTTCGAGTTGCGCAACGTTTCTCTAAGTCTCCGTGTGTTTCCCCGTCAACATTTCTAAGCCGCGCGACTCAATCTCGATTCTTAGCGAGCCGAGGCAACGGTACATTGAGTATCATAAGAGAAGAAGCAGAAGAAGAAGAAGAGTAAGAAGATGAAGAAGAAACCGGGAGAGAAACCACGGAACTTTTAGACGATGCTCCTGAAATCATGTTCCCCCTCCCCGTGCTCTCTCACCGCTTGACGAAAAACTGGTTTAAGGATCAAGAAAGAGAGGAAAAAAGAATTCACCCTCTCTTGCCTCTTTCCTCCATTCAGCGTCGACCCCTCATCTCGCTTTTTTCGCTCGATCTTCGAAATCCCGCGAGAGCGATTTTGCGTAATTCGTATAACGCGGAGTAATTAATAGTCGGTCATTAAGGTCGCGCGATGTATTTTTTTTAAAAAGTGGATGAGAAAAGGATTTTGCACGGCTCCTTTGGTTGGTTACAAATCGCTCGCTGTAACGAGCATTCAACGCTCGGACAATGAGAAATGATGAAAAAAGTCTCAAAAGACGAGAGAGACAATTGTTGTCGGGATATATATAATAATCATAATTCGATGGAACGTGACGTTTAGAGCCGATCGCGCGAATGTCGCCGCGAGTAATAACCGGTCGTGTCTCTCTCGCTGTCTCCTCCGACGAGAGGAAAACGCGTTCTCACAAAATCATGATCAACGACGACGATCAAGGCCGATGATTGTATACCGAGATTACTTTACACTCCGTAACATTTTCTCCAAACCGATTTGAATTTTCTTCCGTGCCGCGTGGGACGAAAGAAGGAAACGATCTTTCCTCACTATTTTTTTCTCTATAACTTTTTTGTACCATCCCGATAATTTTTTTATTCTCGTGACAAATTTTCTATACTCGATAATATTTTTTTTTTATTTGAAAAAAATATTTGGACAAAAAATGTAAATTCAAAATTAATAAATTATGTTTATTAAACATTTTTAGAAAAATTATTTAATATCGATAACGATTTTTTTAAATTATAATAAAAGTAAATAATTATCATGCAAGTCTTTTGCTTCGAAATCAAAGTATTTTAACACTTCGACAAATATTCTTATTCTCGAATAAACATTCAGAAAAAAAACGCCAAAAAGATAATAAAGATTCAACAATATTTTAACGCCTTTATTAAAAGTTAATAAATTTTCCTCCTCTGTCAGTCTGAGATCTTGTAAAACGTGTCCAGGAGCTTGAAAAATATTTTTCGTCTGACGTGTGAGCTTGGATTTGAGAAAAATGTTCTCTCTTCATCGAAGTGCGGTGCGTGCGAAAACGCGTGACGAGTTTGTCCGTTATATGCGCGTAAGACCTCGCTTGTACGTCGAGTTCCAGCACACGCGCGAAGAAATGGAAGACTCGGGAAAATAATTATTAATGTCGCTGGTTTATTCGCGTCGAGAAACTGCGTGTTGCGCAAGCGCTCGAAAGCTCATAAAGAAATCGCGTCGAAGTAGGAAAAAAAATGCATTCGAAGAAGGCGACTCGACGTGTGTGAGGGGGACTCGGAGGAAAAACGTGACGAATTCGTTCTCGCGGTTTTTCTGAAAACGTCTCCAATAAATATAATAAAAAATGTAAAAATCATACAACGATTATTCATCGCTCATGAACGAATAACAGAACCAGCGATTAACTATTTATCCCTGAAACGTGAGAATTAATTCATACATAAATACAAAAATATAAATTTCTTCGTCTTCATCTTCTCGATACTTCTCTTTCCTTTTTTTTTCAATTATAAAAATATCTCGAGGATGGAGGAAGCGTTTCCACCTGTTTGACGAGTGCGCATAACTGGAAGGTCCGCGCTTAACTGTAAACGTAAAAAACAGGGAAACGTGTTTTTTTTCCGCCTTCTGTTTCTTATACGAAGGGAAAAATTTTTAAGCTCTCGATATATTTTTTTCCTTTTTCGACGTTTCATATCGATTATATGGGCGAGTCGATTAACCGTATATCGGTTAATTATAAGTTTTGGCCCTGCGGAGGGATCGTTGCGCGATGTACGCGAGCAACGGGCGTGCCTTCCTTGAGGACACTCGACTCATGTATGCAAGAAACGGGCAGCGGTCTCATGGAATTCTCGAGGGACCGGTTTTCTTCGGACCTCGCTGGATCTCCAGCCGAATCGCTCTTTTCGTCTTTTTCTCTCTCATCTGCGATGCTCGTCGATTCAGAGACACCTCTCGCGTTCACCAGCCATTCGCGGATATACTTCTCTCCGGTTTATCTTTCTGCGATTAAAAGTCGCGACGGAGATTTCCCGCGAGTCGAGGATTAAACATTTCTCGCGGTCCAGGTTGAAATGAATTTAAAGGTCATTGTCCGAAAGATCGTCGAACCGGGAGATAACGTCGATGAGTCATTCTCGAGGAACCTTGATGTAACCTGGTTGTGTATTTTATTATATGTATTATAAAAAAGGAGATGAGGAAAGAATCGGATGAATAAAAAAGTTCGTCATTTTTTGTGCATTTTTTTATTCACATAAGTTTTGGAGGAAAAATAATTGAGGAAAAAATTCTCATGAGAATCAATCAATTTGAAAACTTAATAGACGACATGTAAAAAGTCCAAAAATACAGGAGGAAAAGGAACAACAATTGTCTGCAAATTTAAAAAACATTCAATTTTTTCGATTTTTTTCTATTACATTTTAAACCATAGAGAAAATTTCACAAAAATATTTTAAAAACTACTAAGAATCATGTATGGATAGCTGCAATAAAACGTAGCACATAAAAGAACGAGAAAATAAAACACGAAAAATAGAAGAAAAAGAATTATGAAAATGAGGAAAGAAGCATGTTAATTTTTTTCGCTTCCTGATGGCTATTGCGTTTCAGGAAAAAATTTTAATGAAAACAAAATAATTGGATGCGTAAAAACGTAAATAAAAAAGAAAAAAAAAATGTTTTTTCGCTTTTTCTATTACGGATCAGATCGAAAAGTTCGCGAAGCCCCAAAAGTCTCACGAAAATCACAAAAGGCGTAACAGATTTTTTGTTCTCTTCTCTATACACATTACTCCGTTCTCGGATCGAAGACGAGAGTGTCATGGACAATTTAACGCGGTTGTCTGGAAGCTCGAGTCTCTCGATAGCATTGTTCATAAATTACACACCTGCCAGTTACTCTTGACATTTTTTCTTTTCTCATTCTCATCGTGCACATTGTATTCCAGACTGAAAATTAATTCGGTCGTTTCATCATTCCCGACGAGTCCGTGATTATTCTCCGCCCGCGTGTATAAAAAAATTCTCGAATATTTGTAACACGTATATACGCAGCTGAATTCGCGGAAAGAGCCAAACCCTGATAAATAAAGGAAAAATAATAATAACGATGGAATAATAAAAATAATGAAAGAGAACGATTCATCCTAATGGAAAAAAGGTGAGCGAGAATGTTTCGCGAAAATATAATAACGAAACGCACGAAAAAAGGATCAACGAGTCACGAGTTTACGATTTCGTCATCGTCCCTCTTATAAGTTTCTCATTGAATGTGAGCACACGTTTCACGCACACACGAACGCTGGTACACTTAAAAATTCACTGATGGGACCTTGGGGAATCGCGAAAGGATTTTAGAACAGGTGCCAAGGGGAATTGCTGATGTTTATCTCTCATCGCATTAGAATTTTACCTGCAGGATATTCGAATCAAACGAATCCTAATCCTATATATTTAATTTGTCTCAAATTAAAAAGAATTCACTTCATTTCATTTTATATTTTCCCTTTTGTATAATTTTTTTTTCAAAATATAATTATGATATTTTTAAAGTTTTATTTTTGCGTTATAAAATTAAAAATAATTTAATTTAGGAGAGGCTCGGTTAAATAATTTTCATGTCTCCGTTTTTTATACGCGTTTCGAGATCGGGTCTCGATCGACGCTAAAGTTAGAAACGGAGTGAGAAAAAAACGCGGTTACACGAAGAAGGTCGCGGCTCTGACACACGGCGATGGCAAAATCAATCTTTTTTTATTGCTTTTTTTTCATTTTTTATTCTTCCTTTCATTGAGACCCGATTCGTCGATCCCTCTCGTTCGCTTTCGTCTCTCGGTCACCATTTTGAAAGAGCGCCTGCATTCCATCGCGTCGTCTCTTTTCTTTTCTTTTATTTTTCTTCTCCCAAACGGACATTGGATGTCGAACCACGCGTGCGCGATCGCTTCGAAATGTTCGTCGCCGACGATCGTGACCGGTTGACTCTTTCGAACTTATCCTCCACGATTTCAAACGGTTTTTTTTTCACGCTCGTATATCCGCGCGGATCCATTGACTATTCCGTGCACGCTCATTCCAGTTAGAACTCTTAAGAATATGTACTCCTATCTCTTTTTACCTTTTTCAACGTATCTGAACGAGAAAATGAACATAAATAACAAGATTCTATAGAATTGTTTCTATGAATGCTTCTAAAAAATTATTGAGACGGTATCGAGCAAGAACTAAACTATTATAACAAAATAAGTTTACATACAAAATTGTCATGAACATTTGAAATAAAAATAAACGGTGGGATAAATTTAGATCTAAGAATAAAAAATCTATCGTACTTCCAGTAATATTGCATCGAAAAGTATTAACAAAATTGAACAAAAATAAAACATCAATAACACGAATTTTTTACAATTTTTTCATGGGTAATGCTTCTAAAATCAGTCGTAAACTGGAAAGAATGAAATAAAACGGAATATACGACGTATTTTTTAAAATTTGTTAAAAATGACCGGTCATAGAAATTTTTATGTCTCGTATTTGTGTTCGTGCTGAAGACCGTTCCGGGACTTGAAAACGTGATTTAAACGAAATCGGTGAATTCCTGGGAAAAATAATGTCTGAGAAAAAAAGAAAACGAGTTTCATTTAGGATATATGACATAGAGAGGAATGACGTAGTTGGGGGACGAATAGAGGTTCTTTCGGCTTAGTGGAATCGTAGACGCATACACGCGTGAAGAGGAACCTGTTGGGATCCACAGTCGTTGACACATAGAAGTAGAGTCCCGTACTCCACCGCGCGATAGCTGGCCCAACGCGCACCTGTGCTTAAAGGCCACGATACCAGGATGTGTTCACCCATTGTGACGAATTACAATGCATCCGACCGCGATGAACCTCACATAAAGGACAGAAAGGGAGACAGAAGCCATTGGATTCCTCGCGGCTCGCGGGGGCGTAAACTTTGAATCTAGGAAAAAAAGAATAAAAAAAACATTGAAACGGGAAACCAACCGTGCTGTGTAAAATACAAAAATTATTTCAGCGCATTACAATTTTTTTCACAATTATATCATATTTACTAAATTACGTCAAAGTTTGGATGAACTTGAATTTCATTTGAGTTTCCAAATTTTTTATTTATATTTTGCTTTATTTTTTTAAATTGATGATCGCGGTGATGAGATAAAATTCAAAGCAATTTTCGATTAAATTTATTTAAAGAATATTTTTTTTTGTACTTTCAGAGGTACCAACCTCAAAAGTAATGATGTACACGACTGAAAAATTTTTTTTTTCTCGTTGCATTTTAACGGATGCAAATTTCATATCGATAAAAAGGGTTAAACATGATGCAGGTACGCTGGAACTGTAGTTGGAACGAGTAGACACACGGACTCGAGGTTGGTTCGCTTCGAGATATATCACTCTCATTACCACACCTACATCACGTTCGAAGAAACCCTTTACTTTATTTTCGTCGTTTTTTTCTTTTCATTCATCATCCTCATTCACCTCCTACGCTCGTTTTCTCTCTCGCTCGCTCTCACTTGCTCATTCTCCGCAATGTCCTTTGTAAACTCAGAAACTTTTGTCCTCGTACGAGCCCATTTATTCGAGACAGTGCATATATGTGTAAATTTGTATATATTTTATATATAAAACGTCACAATTCTTTTTTTTTGGTTCGTGCAGACCATTTATTGTCTTCGGCGTGTGCATTATTGCGTCCGAAGAGATTCGAGATCTCTTCGATTTACTCGTCAATTTAACAGTCAGGAAAAAAAATGTTTTTATCTTTCGCTTTTTTCATCATTATTTTAAATATATACAATTTTCATACTTCTTTGAATTTTCAACCAAGTGACTCTCGCTGAAAATAATTTCCGTTCTGTACAGAGTACTGAATTTTTTGTAATTTCACTTTATCGTTGTGGACAAATAATGTATGAAAATTTTCAGACAATACCACAACTCTCTCACGTGGTGGTCCAAACGTTGAAAAAAAAGAATGAAATAAAATGCATATAGTGTCGCAAGAGGGTCCCTGACCGAAATTCCTTCGCTCAAGAGGGCCAAGTGCAGAAAGGATCTTTCTCCTCGAGGCTCAAATTCTCCGTGCACACAGACTGGATTATTTATTTACCGCATAAATTTGAACGAGGCTGTAAAGAGCACGCCGGAGGGTCCGAGGGATTTTTTTCTCTCTGCCCTGAGATCGTTAAAATCCAAGACGTTGAGCCATTAAGAGAAATAATTTAATCGGCGCTCTCTCTCTCGCGTCGTCATTATATGTACCAGGATTAATTCAATTAAACGTCCACCTGATCTACCATCGATGCTATATTTGAATGTACGTATGTTTTATTTATTCAACGCGCGCGTGTATAAGTTTTAAATGTTTTTGAGGCACTTTTTTTTCCTTCTGTCTCGAGTTACCATTAATTAACAGCCCAATTCATCACGGTCCCTTAAACCCACTCATTATCTCCTCAGTCTATCGCCACAACCGTGAACTACGAGGAAAAACCTTCTTTTTTCTGTTGTGTTGAAACTCCTTGGATCTTCTCGCATCCTCTTCTTATCTCTTCCGTCGAATCTTTTCCATTCTCTCCTGGCATTACACACCTCGAGAAATAAATGCACAATAATCCAGAGCATTGAAGAGACAAGGGAGGTAAATATTCCCCGGTAAAATTCAAGATTTTCTCACGAATTTCTGAATTTCAGAGCTCTCGTCCTGTCGGGACGTGAGACTTGATAAAAGTCTTTAATTCATTTTATATCTCATTTCAAAAAGTAATCTTGTGGGAATCTCAAAAGTTGAGACAATATTCCAAGGTTTTTAACATTTTAAAAAACCCTGAGGTTTTTTTAAAGAGTGAAGGCTTGTAGAGGAGAAAAGTAAATCGGACAATATCGAATGAAATAAAAAATATCCATAAACGAGATTTAAATTGAAAAAATATTTTTATTACAGTAATTTATTTAAAAAAACGTTTGAATGGAATTAAAATATGTTAAAAAAAGCCCTTGAAAATTTTGCTGAGCTTTTTTGAGTAGAAAAAAATCTTGTTTTGGAGTACGGAAATAAGGAAAAGACGTCTGCCAATTGCGTAAGCTGGAGTTTTACGGTCAAAGGCGATATAGACGAACGAGAGTATCGCACCTACATTCCATTTCCTCCTCCCTCTTTCCGGCGCAGCCTTTTCCACCTCCACCACGTACGAGAGCGGTCTCGGAACGGGGCAGAAAACGCGAACCGTAAGTCTTGCACCGCTCGCTGAGAATCACGCAGTGTCACCTTGCCACTGTTGATGCCAACCCACGCACGATACCGCTACACAAATGGCCGACGATCATCCACAATGCGTGCAGACTCGCTTTTTATACGTGATGATAAACAAAAGAAAGATTTTCCATCTTTTTTTTTGTACTTGAATCGACTTGACTATCAAAATCGTCTGTAAATAATTTTTTTTGCTGGAATTTGTAATTAATTAACTTTTGAAAATTTACTCATCATCATTTGACTCTTTTTATGTTTAATTCATGATTATTGAAATATGAGATTTGTTGTAGAATTTTTTTGAAAGTATTTTAAATAAAATTTTCAAAAGTTTTCTGCATTTGGCTCTTTCAAATCTGATTTTTCTGTCCTGTTACTAAAATTTATAATCACAAAAACAAAGACAAATAAAAGTTCAATCTTATGAGAAGAGAATAAGATAAGTTTTTCGAATTTTCAATTAAGAGGATCCAAAAAATTTCACATTTTAATTTTCTTTTTCTACCGTTTCTAAAGTCTTAAAAATACTAAAACGGTGTTTACAAACGACCATGGTAATCGGTAAGCGAATCGTATGGACGGGCACGTGGGAAAAATATTCAAATTCAATTCTCCTCAACTGGATTAACGAGGAAAATTCACAAGGGGAAGTTTGAGAGAGTAAACGAGAAAATATAAAAATATGGCGTGGGAGAATTCTTTCTTTAGCATTTGATTATGAAGTTTATGCATCAAGTAACTTCATTCTTAATATTTTTATTTGAATTCGTATGTGCGCAAGAATAGAGAAAGGGTCCCTATAAAGGAATGAGAAACATTATTATTAATTTGCCAAGGAAGTTAAATTTACACTCGAGAAAAGTAAAGATTAAAATCTACCCTCCGGCAATTGCCGGGGGATTCCCCGTCCTTTGTGTATAAAACGTGCATCGATGCACCTTGCATTACGAGAATCGCACTTCACAATTTTATTCCAAAAAAATATTTTTTTATAGAATATATTGCATATAAATATAATTATTCAAAAAAATAACAGCAGGAAATATAATTTTTTATAATTTTCATTCCACAGTATTTTATACTATTATCTTGTAAAATTCAATGTTACAATTTAAATTCAATTATTGTGCTACTATATCATTAATAATAATATAGCAATAAAAAATAATAAAATACTTTACAAAAATAGACATACATAGACTATTTTGTAAAATGTGAAAAAAAAGTTCTATAATTTTTGACCGTTTGCCCCTGTTTGATTTCCTTTCGACTCCTTTTCATGTGTTTGCGGATGGAATTTATGATTGACTAATCCGACATTAAATGCCCTTTGGAATTTTTGTTGTGTATATGTGTATAGATAATTGTATTACGTTGAGAACGGTGTACGATAGACCGCTGGGATTTTCTCGGCAGGTTGCCTTTCCGTTCATTCTCCCAGCTTAGATCCAGTTCTCGTTCTATTTTTTTTTAAATATATTCACCCTTTAACGAAACTCTAAGCCCGCCCTCCGGCTCGGTTCTTTTTTTCTCACTCGCGGATCCGTTCTCTCTTTTTTCTTTCGTTTCCTTTTGCTCGTCTTCTTTCTTCTGCCCTACCCGTAAGCGGTGCAAAGTGGCATCGCTGCAGGTGCAACGTTTCAATGTAACTGAGACCCATTCGGTCCTCAGCCCCTTTTATTTTATTTTTTAATTCAGACTCCCGTACCTTTTTTACCCCTGGTTCACGTGTTCTATTATATTTTTTATTTTATTGTATTTCTCGAGAAATTTATCGATTTTGAATTTCTTAAAATCGTCGATTAATTATTTTTTCTCAATCTGTTATTGTAATTCGTATTTTTGATCCGTATCTTAATTGTTATTACATCGTAATTAACATAATTTAACTATTATCCATTCTCACGTATAATGAAATTATTTAGTTCTTCCTTTTTGGCAGATTGATCATCTTACGTAAAGTTTAAGTACAAAAATTAAATTCAAAGAGTGACTTCACCAAAATAAAGAATACGAAGAATAAAAATCAGATAAAAAAACGTCGGAGCTCTTCTCTCGAAGTTGAGCAATTCACGGGTTATGTGAACGGTGACGGTGAGGTTAGAAATTTCGTTAGTCTTTTGAGCCAATATTAAAACAGCACCATAATACATAATAGCGAAATCGTTCAAATGAAATTTCGCAATGAGCTTTTTTTCTCGTTTGTCAGCGCATGTGTCAGGTAGTTATACGGATTTATTTCGCTCTCTGAGTCTCGCGAATTTAGAGACACGGCTGATAGTTTTACGAATAATGCTCAGTGAATTTCTTCTCTCTCTCTCTATCTTTATTTTTTCTTATTCTCTCTCTTCCTCCCGCTCTTTATATTGAATAAATTCAAATAAAATCGGCGCTCTCTTTAGTGTTTGGCAATACTTTGATTTCGAGCCGAAACTCTCAAATATGCGAGACACACGTCGTACTCTTTAAATTAAAGGTCCATACACTTCGGGGCAAAAGTTTGGAATCTCAAATTACACTCATATTATGAAAATAAAAACTATGATAAAGTTTACTTCATTTCGTCCTACAAATTGAAATTATTCAAAAATAAACATTCTTTTTCATCTTTCCGAGAGGAAAAACGAATTTACCAAGGAAAATCGATTAAGATTTTGAAACTATTTTGGAAGGTAAAAAAAAGTTAACTATTTTAATTTTCATTGAATATCTTTTAAATTATTTGAATATTTTCCAAAATGTTTTTAAATGACGTAGCCTAAAATTATAAAAACTTTTGATCTACGCTGTACATAGAGATTGTACACGTAATAGGAATAGAATATTATAAAGCGTTTGTGTTGCCCAATGTCTTGTAAGTCAGCGATTAGTTAATATCTAATCCGTCCCGAGAGCAAAAAAGAGGATCGTTCGATTTTCTATGTCTTCCCCCCAGTCTCGTAACGTCCCACACCGCAGGGGGATAAAATCGAAGTGAAACTTTTGCGCGTGCACGCTCGATCAATTTTACTCCGCGCGCGAATTCGTGCCAGCTCAAAATATTCTCCTTTACAGCGTGCCGTCTTATATTGACGAACGATTAATTTTCCTCGCGCCGAATCGCGATATACGGTCGACGTGAAATATCGCGCGGAGGGCTCAGTTTTATTTGCGAGTAAAAACGGTAACAAACTTACTTTTATATACACGTGGAGCGATGTGAAATTTCTCGTGGGAGTGGTCCACTCTTTTCGCTTCGTCCGGGTATACAAGTAAGTGGGTCAAATTGAAGCGAGAAGCACAACGGCGATAGACCGGATCTGGTAATACTTTTTTTAAGTTTGAAACGTTGAAAATTCAACAAAAAAATTTTCAGTATTATCCAATTGAAATAAATGTAATATATGAAAAGTCAGAGAAAAATAATATTTTGAAAAGTTTTTCATAAGCAGGAAAAAATGCACTCTACATGCACTCTAAGCACTATATGGATAAATGCATTTTTCTAATTTTATTTAAGTTTCGAAATTTCATGAATTCAATCTAACTTACAAGGTGTCAATAATTCATGATAATCCTGTTCAATGAATTCTCTATAAACCAATGTACATTCTCAATTTTAACATTCTCAATATTTCTCAATTTTTTTCCTATAAAGTATTAGTATAGTATTTCCAAAAATTTAAGAAACTTGAGATCCACTCCGCAATGATGCTGATGCGAAAATATCAATCGGATCTGGCGAATTTCGAAATTTCAAGTCACATTTGGGATTTTTCGTAATACTGAGAATCGTTCTATAAATTCTCGAGTTCACGACACGAGTTTGAACATCGTCGTTACAGCGAGATTCGCTCACGTTTGACACTGACCCGAATTATCGTTTTCCTCCGCCACGTCTACGCCTGTCATCCTTGCTGTCGTTTCTTTTTGTCTCATTGTCAACGCTCGAAACGATATTCTTCTCGCGAAGCGATTCCCTCCAGCGTGACGAACCTTGCCCTGCACCTGACCTTCCTCGGACTTGGTACTCCTGACAATTCTTTTTTAAATATTTTTATACATTAACTCCACAAGGACAGGATTATTATCTCGAAGAGTTTCAGAGTAATAACTTTTTCGAAGACTTTTCTCATTTATTTAAAAATTCTTAAACTCAAAAAAAATCTTGATTTCAAAAATTTTCCTCGTTTCATATTGCACGCATATCGTAAATCATGAATTATTTTACACATCCACTTATTACATGCACAACTAAAAAATAAAAATTACATCTCTTTGAATAAATTACAAAAAATTGTGAATAATTGAATATTGATAAAGAAAGTAAACTAAAGATGGCCAATTTTACATATCCACTTATTACATGCACAACTAAAAAATAAAAATTACATCTCTTTAAATAAATGACAAAAAATTGTGAATAATTGAATATTGATAAAGAAAGTAAACTAAAGATGGTCAACAAGATCGAGCAAAAGAACGAAATTCAGTCATAACCGCCAAAGAAGAATCCTCTCAAAGTACCGGTTTCCCATTTTTCTCCGTTTCTCTTTCCTGCGCGTCAGGAATATGAAAGAGATATATTAAAGAGAACCAAGAGATGAAGAGTATTTAATTTTTTTTTCTCATAGCTGAAGTACACACTCTTCTATGAAAAGAGAATTTTCTCACATATACACAGAAGAATTTATACATTTACGCACACATTTTTTCATGCAAACGCTATTAGCGTTCGCTCGAGGGGGAGAGAGAAAATCGGTACACCGGTCACGAAGAGACCCTGCTCATATTTATAACTCATATGTTCCTATGCAGATTTATATACATAAATATACATACGATATAATATGTAGTGTGTACATATCGAGGGAGTGAGTTCTTCGAGACCAGTTAGAAGATTTAGTCAAAGAATCGTTACGTGTGCGCGCAAGGATGAGTCGACGACGCGTTCCTCTTGGCGAAGATTGCCCAACGGCTTATTCTTTTACAAGCTCGCAAACGCTTCAGGCGCTCGCCATTTTGGATCCACCGGTATAACTGAGGACGTTCGGTTATAAATTTATCTCTACCTTTCTCTCTCTTTATTTATTTATCTCATTCTCGTACGCAGTCTTAATCTTGAATAAGTGACGCAATTTGATTCTCTCGCAAATATAAAAAAAAACAATCGCGTTAGATCGAGAGAATTTGAAATTCATGATAATTAATTTTTTTTTTATTATTTTTTTCGCACTCTTGATTGAGATTGATCATGAATACAAAGTAATGAGTAAAACTAAAGGAGCATTGTTACGTTAAAGATGTTAATATATTTATCCTGGTCGATTACATTATCGGCATTTTCAGCCTTCAACCGAGAAGAAAGAGCGAACGAGTTTTTTCATCGGATCGCTGAATCAATGCGACCGAGACATTAATTGACTCTAACGATCTTTTTTTTTGCAAAGGATATACTTTGTAACATTGCAAGAATGCTTTCTTTATCGTCGAGCACGAGATTCCATCTCTTCAAACACGTAATTGCAATGACATTATTTTCTCGTTTACCTCATTTAATTGCTGGTCGACGCGCCCATGACTTTCTTCCTGCATCGCGATTACGAGTGATTATTTTTTATTTTCAGAACTTTTTTACAAGCGATTGCGCGAAATGAATCTTGAGAATCAAAGATACAACTTTTGTTCTTTATTTATCAATGAAAAGTTATTGAGTTAAATTTGACAAATGTCTCGATTACGCGAAGACGATTCGCGTGTCTTTATCATTAATAGAATAAAAAACGAAAATAAAACAAAAATAATCATTTTCAGAAAAAATTCACAGAATAAAGTTTTTTTTGTACGCTGTTTAAAATCGCTCGTATTTGATACTTGACATCATCCATACGTTAAAATTCTATGCAAATAGTTTTATTACGAGAAAATGTGTACAGAGAGTATAAAATAAAATAAAAAACTGTCCTAACGTCCTCGATGAGTCGATGGCTTCCTGGTTTCCGTTGGGACAATCCCAACGATTACGAAGCAAGGAACGCGATAAATCGTGATCACGAAAAGTCGTATCTGTCCTCGTGCTCCATTCGTGCTGGCGAAACGCTCACGATGTCAAAGTCAAGAGAACGCCTCGACGACGGGGACTTTGACTATTCGCTGCTCGAGCTTCGCGCTCTGAGGTCTACCAGACACGTCGAATTACGTTGTTAAATTTTATGTCACGTTATATTGATTTTGCTGGCAAAACCCATTCTAGCTCGTTCCCACTTTTACGACCTTATTATAAAAATAACTGGAACAACCGAGACATTGTACTTGCCTTTCCGTTTTTTTATCTCACTTTTTTATCCATCCACTTTTTCAAAGTTCTGGATCATTGCTCATAGCAACTATCGCAAGTTTTTCCGATGTCTGCGATATATAAATATAAAAAATACACACATATATAGATATAAAAAGAAAAAAATTGAGCGAGCTGACAATTAAATTTATTTATTTGAAAAAAAAACGTTCGAATGGTTCGAAAAAGGATTTAATCTAAAAAATAGGGAAAGATAAATTGTCCACGAGTATGTTGAGAATAATTATGAATTTCCGGGTCGCCGATGGCTTTCGCTACGAGTAAACAATCTCGGAGGTATCGTTGGTCCCCGAGCTCAATGAGCATTTTAATTCTGAGAGAGCAACAGACGACGAAATGTTAAGTTAGTTAAGGATTGAAAAGTTCTAGAGGCGAGTCTCGAAGCTCTCTCGAGGGATTTCTTCTTTTGTATTTTTCTTCTGCGTGCGGCCACCCGGCGAGAGAGCTCGCCGGCCGAGAGCGAACGATGTCGAGGACCCGCGGAAACGATCGCTCGTTTATTGAAATTCTCTCGCCGGTACGAGACGCGAATGTAAATGATACGTAACGTTGCCAGGGTCGTATCTCTTCGAGAGCACAGAAAAACTTCCTATGCGAACGACCATTCGTCGCGGTGCACGCGCGTGTCCTCAAAGTCGTTTCGTGCATTTTAACAAACGCTCACTGCGGATTATTTACATTCTGTGGGAATTTATTTTTCGAGTCGAAAAGATAAAAGAATAATGAGAGGAGTGGAAAAAATAAGAACGTTCGTACGAATGGGTTCGAACGTTCTTTTCCACCGAAGAAAAATCAAGATCAATGACCCGCGAGAGCCTCTTTCCAGTTACTCTTTTAAATTCAAGGCTCTCACCCACTCGGACTTGCGAGAAAGCGATAAGAATTTTTGACGTCGTCTGACAATCGGCCAAATTATGATACAATTTTCCCAATGAATTTATAATTATATTTATATTTATAAAATTATAAAATTCCAATGAAGTTTTATAAAATTTTATATACGTATACGTGTAACAAATTTCTATAAATAAATCCGGATATTTTAAAATAAAAACATCCAATTGTAAAAAGCCGCAAAATTTAATAAAATCATTATTTATTTATTTTTGTTTTCATAGATCGCGATCGGACAGAAGATGATCGCGCGACGACGCCGGAGTCACTGCGGAGCAGTAGTCCGGCGAGTTCACCTCCGCCACAATGGCAGCATTCGACTCCGACGAATACACCACCGAGGCGATTCATCTCGAGTATCCTGGGCGGGGATGTACCTTATGGAAGTCGGGGACACGTCTTAACGAGAGCCGAACGCAAGGAGTACAGTAGTCCACCGATAGCACCGACGAGCGAGAAACCGCTGCCGGGAAAATCGGAAAGACTCGAACTCCCGAGGCCACCAACACCACCCAAGACTCCCAGACTCGAACCGCCCACCAGAGTTTCCGTCATACAGAGGGTTCCGCCACAGAGTCAGCCTCCTAGAAAGGAACACACGAAAATCGAGCTACCGCGCACACAGGAACCTGAACAGGTACATTTTATTTATTTATTTATTTATTTATTATCAAAATTCAGTAATGTAAAATTTCGAAATAAAAAAAAATCGTAATTTCCCGATCTTTCTGTTGACAACCGTCTCAGACTTATGCGTATTTAAGGCCAATGACCGAAATGTATTGAAATTTTTTTGTCCGGCTAGCATTGACTATCGACTGTTATTCGGAGATTAGTCCTCGCACTCGACACACCGAGCATGAATATTGTCAACAGAAATCAGTCTCACGTAGACACAAAAGTTCCACGTCCCGTTTGAATAAATTCTTTGCCCTGATTTCGATAATAAATTATGGAAAAAAATGGTAAATTGTGTTAAAAATTTCGGAGCTCTCGGAAATTAAATAAGAGATAAAACGTTTAGTAAATTAAATAAAATTAAGGTTAAAAAAAATGGTAAAATAAAATATCTTGCATTTATTACAGGATCAACCAATAGATTACGCGGTTCCAAAAAGGAAGGAAGATGCTGACGACGAGCGAGGAGGTCGGGAGGGTGCGAAAGTATCGCGAACGATCGGTAACTCGATCGCACGACCACTATTGGCGATGCGATTGTCGGGTCCACAGACTGTCAACGCCGCGGCAGGTCACGGAAGATCGACGAATTCCGGAAACAGCGGAGGCGGCTCTGGAGCCGGAAGCGGCGGAGGTTCGTCAGGTAATGGGGGAAGCGCCGGAAGCGGGGGCGGAGGTGGACTCGGTTTTTCGAGCGGCGGAGGAGGTGGAGGTGGCGGTGGCGGCACCGTCGGAGGCGGCGCCGGAGGTGGCGGAATGAACCCCGGAGGAAACGGCGGACGCGGAAATTACGGACCGAGCTCACCGCCGACTGGATCCTTGCCACCCTTCTACGAGTCCTTGAAAGGCGGAAATAATCTCGCGAATTTCGCCAATCAATACAATGGTACCCAAGGTAGGAACACTCCGTTTTTGGAAAAAATTATTCATTTCTATCGTGCTCTTAATTTTGACGCATCTCATTCTTTATCTTATAATTATTTTATTAACAAATAACGAACAATGTGAAATAATAAAAATGTTAATAAAAAAATAATTGATAAATAACAATTTTTGTTGAACGTCAAAAACATTCATAAAAATGATAATAATTATGAAAATAATACGAGAAAAAAACTGCAGGAATGCATACAATGAAAAATAATATTAAAAAGAAGATTCATTGACAGAAACACTCCGTTTTTGATAAAATTATTCATTTCTATCGTACTCGAAATTTTGACGCATCTCATTCTTTCTCGTATAATTATTTAATTACAAATAACGAAGAATGTGAAACAATAAAAATGTTAATAAAAAAAAAAAAAAAAATATTCATTAAAATCATAATAATTATGAAAATAATACGAGAAAAAAACTGCAGAAATGCAAATAATGAAAAATAATATTAAAACGAAAATTCATTGACAGGAAACGGTTTTCTGACGCCGTCAACAGCAGTAGGAATGGAATGCGATACGGGTCAGCAGGACATGAATTCCCAGCACCCGTACGGAGCGCAAGAAGGGAAGCAATACTCGTTATTGCAGAACGTATGCGCGTCGTATGGGATAACATTGAAGGAGGAAGAAGAGGAATTAGCGGCGTACAAAATTCAACCGAACGATCTGTTGTCCGGTCAGTACGGAGCGTACGACGTTACGGATTCGGGAATGATGGTCGACATGGTGACGGGAGCGGTGGTCGATCCCCTTCAATTCACAGCCACGTTGACGTTCAGCTCGCCCTCGGACCATACGGCGCTCCTGGAGAGTCTCAGCGACGCCGCGGATCTCTTCCTGCCGCGACTTCCGGCTGAAGACGGCGGGAACGATCTGCTCGAGGATTCCCTGCACTCGCCGGCCTCGGCCGGAAGTGGAATCGCCCAGGACGGACAAATGTCGAATCCGGTCGAGCCGAGCGTCGATCCGTTCCCGGAACACGGAATGGCGCTGTCCCGAGGCTTCGACGCCTCGAGGCACTACGCGAATCCTCCTCAACACTTCACCAGCACGAAGCTCACTGGCATGTCTTACAACAACGGAGAATCGAGTTATCAGCCCCTGACGAAGGAACGACCGGAACTCGCGCTTCACCTCAATCAGAATCAACACCAGGAGCCCCAACTTCAACAGCTTCAGATTCAAGTTCAGATGCAACAGCAGCAACAGCATCAACAACAGAATTCAGCGAATTCGCCGCATCAGCAGCATCATCAGGGACTACTCAGTCCGGGACTCAGCTTTACTGGAAGTGGTGAGAATTTTGTTTTTCATTTACAAAAGTAATATGTCTATTTAGAGCAAATATGAATCTTTCACTTCAGTATCAAAAATAAAAAAATAAAACTCGTTAAATTGTCTAATGTAAAAAGAAGTACAAAAATTCCATTAATGTATTTAAAATTGACAAAAATGCAGTGATATGTTTTTTTTTAATTTTCAGGATTGGAATTGGATTCCGGAAGTAGCGCTGGCGGAAGTTTGCCGAGTCCAGATGCAGCGAGCTGTTCCCTCGACGCGGCGTCGACGAGCACTTCGCCCGCGTGCGGACTGATGGAGCACGCCCCGAGTCCGTCTGGCGTGTCGGCAACAGTGAGTGCCTCGTCCTCGACGATCGGAGAATCTTCCGTGTCCTCGACCCGATCGGGGGTACTTCAGCACAGGGTAAGCACCCCGGATTGATCCAGGCAAAAGCATAGAAAAATTCAATTCATCGACAAGATAGAAAAAAAAAAAATAATAATAATCGAGCATTAGAAAACAAATGTTCACTCACGTGTACCACATACATTTGACATAAATTCAAATTTTATTAGATAAACCATTTTTTTTTTCAACCGAGTGAATTAAAAAAAACATTTTCTCCACTCTCATTTTTTCATCACGGAACTTTCATTGAGACATTTTCGTCTATTATGCAATGCCAATCAACTTGAGTGCTTAATCCCTCTCCTGATGTCCGAAAATCACTTATTCCCTTCGATCCGCCTCTAATTCGTTTTTTATGTCTGCACAGTTGGGACTACCTGGTGACTGTCAACTGGAATTTGTCAATGGTGGACATGGAATTAAAAATCCCCTGGCCATCGATGGCCAGAGACAAACGTCGGTTGGTCGCGATGAGGAAAGGACAGCGCGACCTCCTCCTGGCAAGGTAATTTGATATTTGACCCCCATACAAGTGCATGCGAGAGAGACACGTGCGAAATAGATTTACGGTCGGACGTGTTGAATATTTTAGAAAACACTGAAAACTTAATCTCTGTTGAAACGAGAAAAATTTATTAATCAATTATTTTAATTTTTTTATTTCTCGTCGATTAATTTTTTTATAAATAATTTTAATTGCTAAATAATTTTAATTGTGCGAAATAGATTCACGATTTTGTCGAACGTGTTGAATATTTTAGAAAACACTGAAAACTTATTCTCTGTCCAAACCAGAAGAATTTATTAATCAATTTTTTTTTTTATTTCTCATGGATTTATTTTTCTATAAATAATTTTAATTGTTAAATAGGAATGTCTAAAAAATTTCAAATAGGAATTCCAATACCGTATCATATGTATTTACTTTTAATTCAATTTTCAGGATGACGATCCAAGCCGGTTCACTTGTCGGGTGTGCAGTAAAAACTTCAGTCTTCAGCGACTGTTAAATCGCCACATGAAATGTCACAGTGATGTCAAGCGTTATTTGTGCACATTCTGTGGAAAGGGCTTCAACGACACGTTTGATCTCAAGAGGCATACGAGAACGCACACGGGTGTACGACCTTACAAGTGCAATCTTTGTGAGAAGAGCTTCACGCAACGTTGTTCCCTCGAGAGTCACTGCTTGAAGGTCCACGGTGTCCAGCACCAATACGCCTACAAAGAGAGACGCACAAAAGTAAATATTATTCCATACTTTTTCGCAATTAAAAAATTACTCCAAACGTTTCTTAACTGATATTCACATCAAAAATTCAAGTTCAATGAAACAATTAAAAATTGCGAAGATTTTACGATAAATAAAGATATTCAAGTTTTTTCATTCAATGTACGATAAAAATACGAGAAAATAGAAAATCCACAATTACGTAAAAATTTCAATTAACACAATTATGCCTAAAAAATGGAAAAAAATCTAATTGAAAAAAAAATTATCTTTTAGGTCTACGTTTGCGAGGAATGTGGTCACACGACTCAAGAGCCGGAGGTCCATTATCTTCACTTAAAAGACAAGCATCCATACAGTCCGGCGTTACTAAAATTTTACGACAAGCGACACTTCAAATTTACGAATAGCAACTTCGCCAACATGTTGCTCCAGGTGCGCACGTAGAATCAAAGCACTCGCCTGTAATCTCTAACTTTCTTTCGTTCGTTTTCGTATCTTGACTTTTGCTTGAAATGCTCGTGACCTCGCGAGATCTTTCCTAGCTGAGAGAAAACATTTCCTACGTAAGAGAAAAATGATTTTTAGCAGACTGAGAGGAGAGAGGGGTGAGAGAGAGAGAGCGAGAGAGAGAGTGTGTGAAGTGAGAGCGAGAGATAGAGAACGAGAGACAAAAAAATCGCAAAAGCTTATCGAGATCGAAACTAGCGAGTAAAAGAAGAAAATAGCGAAAAAATTCGTCTAAATCTGCAGGGTGGCCTGTTGCAACGCGACTCAAAGGATACGGACCTCAGAAGCGTTAAATCGTCTTCGAAAATACTCGAGGCAAAGAGCTCGTTCCAACTCGATCGTGCGTCGACTTATTGAAGAGAGAACCCGCGAGTGTCTCGCACTTCTCACGTATGAGGATCGCAATGGTGAAACGAACAAAAAAAGAAAGAAAATACAGGAACAAGAATTTCCGTTCGTCGTCCGATTCGTCGCTTTATCGTTAAGGAACTCTATCGTTAAGAAACGAAGACATTAGCGCGAGAATTATTCTCCCCAAGGACTCGGATCGAACGTTATGGGAACAGTTCCCGCTCACCGAACGAAAAACGAAATTATTTTATTATTTGAACGGATTCAGGGCTTTCTTATCGGGGACTTTTCGTTTTTTCGTAAAATCGGTTTCGCATATTGACAGGTGAGTTTTACGTTGATTTCTGACTTTGCGGGGATTTGTCAAGAGATTCTTGGAGTTTTGTGTACAGAAATTTTCTTTTTTTACTAAAAAAAAAAATAGAAACATCAGGGATCTCTTGAAATATTTTGTTGAAATTTTTCTCGCAGGATCAACTCGACAGGCTTAACAGAAATGGACGAGATGTTAAATACAGCAAAAATTACATAATATCGATAAAAGTAGTAAATTCTCCAAGAGATTCTTGCTGTTTTGTGTACAGTTTTTTAAATTAAAAAAACATCAGGAATCTTTCGAAATTATAAAAATATCGAAACAGATTCGGCAAGATATTTTGAATTTTTTTTGCATACTTGTACATTTTTTAATAAAAAGACATCAGGGAGCTCTTGAAACTTTGTATCTTCAGATTCTGTTTACAGAATCGACCCGACTGACTCGACAGAAATAGACAAAGTACTAACGAGTATAAGAATTAAAAAAATATCGATAAAATTAAAAAAACACTGACAAAATTCGACGTTTCGAATTTTCGTTTTTTCTCTTTCTACGATCAAATAATCGAATACAATTAACGCACACCTTGCGGTAGGATAACCTGTGATATAAGGAGAAGGATTATTTAGATTTTTTTATGTACACACGACACTGTAACACAACACGCGTTTATAATTTTCATAATTCGATATAAGCGTCTCGTCACGCTGTATCATATTTGTACACAAACACAAACGGGGTTTCGTGCAATCTTTGCGGTGGTAGGAATTAAAATAGATTAATTAAAAAAAATTTACGATTGTGAGATGAACGGCATCCGAAGGAACTTTCGGACGACGAATTTTATCGTCCAATGTTGCAGGATTTCGTTCGTACTTGATTGTAATTAAACAAAATATGTATAAAGATAAAATAATCTGTACAGTCGAAGAATTTTCATGAAATAGAAAAAAAGGAGAAATAGGTTTGATTTCAAATATTTTAGTCGAGAAGAAAAAAAAATTTTTAACATTGAAAATGAGTAATAGAGAGTTGCCAGGCGTGGGGAACGCGGTGCTTTCTAGAGACTCGAACTTCCGGTAACTCCGAATAAGAAGAAAAATTGTAAATATCGTTAAGAAATAGTTTCACGATTTATTGCATGCTCTAGCATGATCGAATTTTCGAGTAAGTTGATCGATGAGTGTGTCGAAAAATGAACTTTACGACTGCGAAGATGATTACACTCACACCCTAACCTCGAGTTAATTCTTGAAAATGTTGAAAAGACTGTAAATATTACGTTACGAATTTAAAAAAAATGTCTATGCGCGAACTTAGGTTGTCGTAAGAGCGAAATGATCGATCGTAAGCAACGTTGTTGTCGAACGTTTAGTCGGTAAAAATTAGTACCTTGATCCAAGAGAGCAAAGCGTGAGAATAACATTTTATTTATAATTTATAAAACTAGTAAATATAAGATAATGCGAGCAGAGAAACGTTACTGTACGGTGCGTCGTTTCAACGTACCAAAAAGCAATACTCAAGCGAACGAAAGATAACTATTTCATTAATCGAAAAAGAAGCAAATATAATAGACGAGAAAAAAAATCGTAAAAAAAGATTGCGTAAACAAATCAACGATTCGTATTATGAACATAAATACTATTTATATCGTTTTGTAATTTACGTCCAGTATTGTACGATATGACGAATTTTTATCTCTCCATCTCTCCTTTGATATTATAATATCTTAAACAAAGACGAAAATTTAAAGGAAATGTTAATTATATTGCAATCGCTATCACCAGTCTATTACCACGAGGTAACATTAATTTCATCACGATTATATCACACTATTTTCTAACATAGCACATTAATAATTGCTATTAGAATTATCATTATTATATAATTATTGTATTATTAAGAAAATTATTGACAATATGACTACCGACGATCGAGCTACGATTGTCAACTCTATTTTTATTATTTTTATTTTTATCATTATTAATATTATTATGAAAAAAGAAGTATTTATCGTCGTTAAATCCGAATTTTTGTTCGGGCTTCATCCCCCTCTCTTAATAATCCGAGATTTATTTTTCGAGCTCGATAAACTCGATCGGAATTTGGATTTGGTTGAAGTATGTGTGTGAAAATGCGTTAAATATGAATAAATGGAGAAATGCGTGCAGATTTGTGAATGAATGAACGGTCGTGTTGGGGAGCGGGATTATTTTTTGTCTCTCGTTTCTATACGATTGTTTTAATATCCCTTTTCCTTCGTATTTGTATAATAAACGAAAAATGGAAATAAAAATGGACTTAAAAAAGGTTTTTTGCTGTTTTGTATAGACCCTTGGATATTTGTTTAAGTACGACGTTTTTTGGGTATGAACTAAAAAATGGAATTATTATATTTGAAAGAACTTAGAAAATGAAAGAAGCAATATTATACTTCATTAAAATAAGTTTAAAAATTCTGATGTTTCGAAGGCACTTTTCCTGTCTTTATTCGATCGTTCAACGATAATAAAAATAACGTACAGAAAGTACCGACGTTCTGCAACAATACTGAGGTACATACCACCGCCTGGACAAATGAGGTAGTAAGTATAGACTCAATATTTTTTACCATGCGTCGTAAGTATACAATCCTTACATAATTAGAAACATCGGCTAAACAACTACACCCGAATGCGCTGGACCTGTAAAGGAGAAAATTACATTAAGAAATCAAACTCTAATAAATTAAGAGGTAATAAGAAATAAATTTAAATAAAGAAAGTTTTAAGTTATTTTTTTGAATTATTCACATGTTCCAACTCACTGTGAGATGTTGGCCGTCCGTGTTTTGGTTTTGCTGGAACATCCGGAGCTTTCTTCCGTGGTGTCGATGTCGTCTTTCCATCCTCAAAACGTATTAACTAAACATGCACAAATTAATTAAATCGAATATAGTTTAAAGTTTTTATATTGATTTGTCGATGATCCTGACTATGTACTAAATTTTATGAAATGATTGGCACTCACACCATCGTCTATTGCGTTGAATTGCCACTTCCAAGTGTGGTTGTACAGGAACGGACGATGATCGTTCCTTTTGTCTTCAGGCGTATAATCCTCGACGTGGCAAGAAGGTGTTGCGACTGGCATTTTATGCCTATTTATCGCGTAGCAGCGATAGAAATGTTTGACCTTGTCCGCAACCTGAAAAACATTTTTTAATTGATGTATTTTTAATTGATATTGTAATTTTTGTTGTGAGAATAATAAATAATAAATAAATACAAAAAACCAAAACTATGGTGCAGACAGTTGAGATTGCTACCCTGTTTTAGGGGGGTTAAAAATGTCACTTTTCCGGCCGATCGAGGTTTATCGAGATTGTTCGAAAAGTGGCACTTCCTTCCCCCTTATCACGTTAGAAATTTCAACGTTTTGCACAGGTGTGTTACAAACTAACCAATTAATGATATTTCATTACTATTGAAATACATATTAGAAATAATTTTTTGAACTAGCCTCGCGCGGTGGAACGTCCCACATGCTAACAAGCTTGCAAAACATTGAGTAAGGCCCCGCACAGCTGTTTTTTCTCAACCTTCCGTAAGTCGCGAGTTCCTTGTAAGTCATTCCCATATCGACCTCGTCAAGTTGAGCCAATTGTCCCGCCTGGAGAGGTTCGAGTTCGGCAGTCGGAGGAGCGTCGAGAATTTTCTGCAGTGACGTTATACCGTGCTTATGACCAAAGTGATTGAGAAATCTCTTAAGGTCGTCCTTGGCGATTCCACCGATTGGATTTATATCGGCACTGCTGCAATCGTACTTTGTGAAATATCCTCGCAGTGATTCATCAACATTGCTGCTACCGAGAACCAAAAGACCGCCGGGACGTCCTCTCACCCATAACATCAATTGTGCGAACAAGTAAGAAATCACCATGCGAAGTCGAGCCTTAGAACATTTTTATTTAATCAATTATAATGATCATATGAGATTAATCAATAGCAAAAATATAATGATAGATAATGTTGGAGTTGACAAAGAATATTGGAGTTACGATATATTCTTTATGTAACTATAGTAACTTAAAGTTTAAAAAGAGTTACGATTTCGACAAAGATTTAAAAAATTAAGACTCTGAAATTCTTGTGTGTACAAAAGTAACGTCATTTAAATAAACAAGTTATCTTACTTATATTCATAATCATTATTAAAAAATTATTGTGATAATATTTATTAACAATAACCAAAAAACGAACCTGCACGTTCTGCAAAGCCAGATTCTCACGTGGAGAACCACCATGAGCTTTGAATTTTGGCGTCATGGCTGATATTTGTTTGAAGATTCCGAGAATCGCTGAAACAGCGCTGTCAATTATAATGCTGTGATGATATGAACCGATCTGCGCTGCAAATTCGGCGGCCCTTGATTTTGTTTCTGCTGAAGAATTTTCCGTCGCCATGTAACAAGTCACGAGAAGCGTATTGCAAAGCTGTTTCGGGTTCGATGGTACGTACTCGGGATCGCCGACAATTTTTTGAACGTCCATCAGAACTTGGGTGTCTAAAGCAAATTATTATTGTTTATTAATAATATAGTTTTCAATGATCAGATACAATAAAGGATTTGTTGTCAAGTTCTTTAGCATACATTTTCATTTCATTAAGAAAATAAAAACTGATACGTAAATAAACAAATTTTACCTCCAGCTTTAACTGCATCTACGACCATAGTGCACATGGAATACACCATAGAAGCTGTTGACGAAGAATCCACACCACCACTGAGCGGTAAAAAGAAACCTCCTTGACAGGAACGTCTTTTAGAATGTAGAAAAAAAATAAAATATCATTCTGCTTTCGTAACTCATATAATGTGGTTCTTAACATCTAAAACAAGAAATTAAAAAAGTTAAATAACTTGATATCAATGATATTCCAATTTGAAAATACAAATTGATATTTGTCAATTCAATTTTAAGGGCGTGCTGGTAATAGAAAGTTACAGAAATAAAGATATATATTTATACAATTAAACAAATCTAAAAAAGAGTGAAAAAATTATGCATCAAAACGAAAGAACGACTTTAAAAATAATTGTGAACTTGCCGAAGATAATCCCAGAGCCAACAAGCTGGCCCCATCGCCATTTCTTCCTCAGGCGTGTAAAATAAATTTGCGTTGGCCGACGACGACAACTTAATTGATTCAAGAGGGAAAGCGCAGTCTATAGGTTGATCTGGAGCGCTGGGAAGATCGGACGTGAGCGAAAAATCTACCTTAACCCTTGGATAAGGTTGTGATTTTGCGGCCATGGTGCATCGGGATTTTATACAATTCCTCGCAGTTCTGTAAGATTGAATTGATAAAAAAAAATTATGAATGAGTCAAACAATTAAAAATATGATTTTCATTAGCACAGTCACGTTTTACTTCGTAAATTCATTTGGAATAAACTAATATATTTTTTCATTTATGTATTTGATTGTCGATGGAAAAAAGGTTTTTGATTAACTTTTACATTCTATTTTCAAACATTATTTAGTTAACTTTTTAACGTCTAACCAAAAAATGAAACTTTATTTCCTTTTTAATTTGATTTCGATGAAAAAATAAAGTGTCGTGAGATAATTTTATACCTGACATCTTCGAGATCGAATGTCGCCGTTGTCACTTCAACTTCCTCCAGGGAAAATTGCTTCGCTCGACTTAGAAGTCTCCCATTCAGTGTTACACTCGATGCTCCATTAAAAAGATTCATCCCACCATCGCATCCCCTAAAATTGCTGTACATATAACATCCCCCGTGTCTGTATGTCGCGCCCTTCGTCAAATCAACTATAGTGTGAGCTTTCCGTAACTCGAAGATCGATCCACTTCCTAACAAGATAAATTTTTTTTTAAACAATTTTTTTCATAAAGAACAGAAAAACGTGGACGCTGTCTTTAGAATTCTTTCTTTTTTCGAAAAGTACAAAACTTGTAATCTTCATAATGACAAGTTGAAAAAGTCAATTTTAAACTATTGTCTACAATAATAAAAAAAACTTGGGATTCTTAAAATTAATTGGACCATTTCTTTATAAAATAGTTTGAGATTAAACGACGAATTTGTAAATTTGGAAAACGAAATTTACCATTGGCAATAATTTCTACCCCATCGAGCGACAGTGGAACGTGAGTCTGGCCGGTCCAAAGTTCCTCACAGATTTCGAAACCAACGCAAGTGTCTCTGGTCGAGATGACGGCATCGCCGAAGGGCACGATGCTCTGTCCAGTTATCCTGCCGATGATTCTTGGCAGAAAATGGTCCTCCACCGTGCGCTCCTTTACCCAAGCCGAGAACCACCGGCTCTCGCGATAAGGCAGCGTATCGCACATTTGAAGCTTCGGCCTGATCAACAATATTCGACGATTCAGAAATACGACTCTGCAGTTGTAGACGACGTTTTTGTGCATCACTGGCATTCCAACGTCGATCAAGATGTCCTCACAGCACGCATTTCGCAGAAGCGCCGCAAGAACTTCCCAGCTGTGCAAAATCGTGTCGGATTCGAAAAAATGATCCTCGCAGGTGTAACCACTGAAAAACAATAACAAAAATCAGTCAAACTTTTTAAAAATAATTTATAATCCATTGAAAAGAGAATACAAAATTATTGATAAATTCACAAATTTTTCATCGAGAGATATTTCTTGGTTTTTTATTATTTAATAAATGTCTGTAAAAATTATTTTTGACATTTTGTAATAAAAATTCTTTATAAAAAATAATGGATCTCGATCGAACTCAAAGTGAAAAGAGAATTGAAATTTAATAAATTAGTTCCTAATACAACCTTTGCTTCGTTAGAAAAGTATTTTTTTAATGTAATACAAGATGTAATTTTGCACATAATTTTAAAGAATTTGAATTCAAAATACAACATGAAATAAATCACAATACAACTCCTCCTAACTCTTTTTCTCATTCGAAAAACAAACAGTACCAAATTTCAAGTTCAGGTCCGCTCCGAAAAGTGGCCCCAGCCGCTTTTGCCTCTTGTATGCTCTGCAATATTCTCTTGTAATTCCCATCGAAATCCATAGCCCATTGATTGAGGGTGCAGACGGCCACCGTTACCGTACGATTCATCTTCGATGCGAATTCGTTGAGGAAGACTCGCTTGTAATTCTGCAACGGAGAGAAAAAAGACGTGAATCAATCGGCCTTGAGTACTATTTGCGATTTCCGTAATGAGAAAATTGATCGAACGTCTCATGAATAATTCAAATTCTTTTTTTACGAGAAACTAAAATTGGAATAAAAACTGGGAACGGAAATATAAATAAAAAAGGGAGAACGAATACTCAGAACTATCCGACGAATCCAAAGGATTTCTGACTCGCCATTCTCTCGTCTATCTGATTGATCAATAATCGCAGACTCGTCGCTTTCTCACTCTCTCTCGCGTGGCCAACAAACTTGCAATTAGAAAATTCTTTATGCAGACAGCGCAGAATCGGGAACTCATAGTTTCTACACGAATTTACAGTTTGTCATTATTGTGAATAATGAGTTTTGTCAAAATCAGCTCTGAAATGATTCATTTGAAAAGATTGTCGGCGTGCATTTCCTGGTACAGCGCGACACAAGCTTTGAATTTCTGATAAATGAGAAATCGTCGAACATTTAAAAATTTATTATTAAACAATTTGTGTACTCAAACGAAAAATATGTAAGTTTGAATAAAATGAAAATAAATATCAATGAAAAAAATGTTTGCGGTTTAAAACAAAAACGTATTTGATAATGGTTATTTAATAATTATTTTTTGTGATAAGGATTTTTTTTCCAATATTTCCCATGGTTTTGATCGATTTCGCTCCTACTTGGAACTTTTGTTCGAAAACAAATTTATCGATTGTTTTCTTCTGTCATTATTATTAATTGTATGCCTCTGATAATTTCATATCATCATCAAATTAAAAATTCTTCTTCTGTTAAGAAACATTCATTGTTTATCAACACATCAATTTATTTACATATTTACAGTTTATTTACATATTTCATTTTGTTTATAGCATACACACATAAATTTTAATGTATCTATTTGTGTGTAATTAATATTTCTGCACTTATCCATCGTATCCTTTTAGTTGAAATTATTATTTCATTCTAGATTTTGAAAATAAACAAAAAATTACGAAAATATAAACAAATTATTTCACCACGACGTCATTTCGTCAATTTTCAATATTTTTTATTATTCTGGTACCAGCTATATTACCAAAAACTCAATACGACCTTTGACTACATATGAAAAAATTGCGAGCCCGTTTGGTCGATCGGATTATCGTTAACGCGTAAAATTGATTCTTCTAGCTCGTCAAAAGCGAGTCCACGGTCATTTGACACTTTCTTTCCCCAACCTTAACCCAAATTTTTAACAATCGTAGGAAAAAAGAAAATTCTCTAAACCCTGATAATCTTGATATACGAGAGTCTCTCCTATAAATGACTTTTATACACGTTAGAATGGAAATTACCATTAAAAAATTCTATGGACATTAAATTTTATCGTAAATACAAAAAAAAACATAAAAAGCGGAAAGAATCAAAATACAAATATCTCAACTCATAAAAAGATAAATATCAAATAAAAATCGATAATGAAACGTGTGAAACATATTTAAAAATTTTTTTTTTTAAATCAAAGTTACGTTAATTCCAGGTGAGTATATCTTCCAGGATCCACGTGTTTTCGACGAACAATATTTGAATAGATATATTACGGAAGCATCGGGCGATTTCCTGCCGCTGTCAAAAACTTTTGTTCAAGCCCCGGTCACGCATATTTCACCGAATCGAAAGTAAATTCCGAAAAAAATTCGCGAATCGATCGAATCTCGTTAAGCACACGTGGATAAATTATTAAAAACATGTAATTCAAGGTAGGGAAGGAGTGAAACTTTTTTCTCGATAATTTTGATGAATAATGGGAAAACAGGGAGAGGAATATCTAGGCATCGATGAGAAATATTTGGATCAGGGAAAGAAAACGAATCGTTGGGGGATGGGGACCGCCCACATCGGCCTCGGTTGTCAGGCAATCACCAGGGGCACAGAAAAGCTCACAAACGATATATATTACGAGCGTGGATACCGCTGATATATCCAGGTACACACAGGCTCGCTGATCGTCAATCGCCGATTCCCGGACTCGACGATTTCAGACCGTGAACTTACTCCGTAAATTTGATCACGTCAAAACAGTTTTATCATTTCATTTCCCTTTGTTCGCTCGTTTACTCTTTTTTTTTAAGGAAATTCAATACCGGCCCGGAACCGTCTCGCACTGATGGGAAAAATATTCTTTACCGTGCGGTGAATAATTTGGAGTGTAATTGAGAAAAAAAAATTATAAGAGCGCAGGAGTGTCACGATCGAACCACCAAAGTAAACAAAATAATAAAATAAATAAGTTAAAGATTTGATAGTAAATTTAGATAATGATTAAAATCGTCGAAACGTTTTAATTTAAATTTTTGAGAAAATAAATTATTGATAAACGTGCAATGTAATGACGTCAGCAAAAATAAATAAACTCTACGTAAATTTGTGATAAAAATACATATTTTAAAATATATTGAATGACTCGAAAAATTATATAAGCAGACGAGGTGAAAGTTTTACAATGACGAATGAATTTTCTACGATGCTGATAAGCGAAAACGTCGAGGATCCAATTTTCTGTCGTAAAAAGTTTAATGGGAGAAATGGAGAATTTTATAACTTGCGGCAGAGTCAGGGAATTGCAGGCTGCCCTGTTCCCTGTTCAACCGATACCAGGTAAAAAACTTGAATCTGATTACAGTATTCTAAAACGTATGTTCACGGCAGACGAAAAACTTTTGTCCGTGAAAATGAACAACGTAGAGTTTGAACGGAGATTTTTGTTGGAAGAGTTCGTTGACCCGAGACTGAGGTACGCGCTCAAGGGGTTTCGTACTATTGATCATTAGACGTTGCAAAGCTCGCTGATGAACGTTTTCTCTCCTCAGGCTCTTCCATGTGGAAATATTTTCTCGATGAATTTCATAACAAAATTGAGGATTCGATGATTTTTAATAGTAACTAAAGTATGCTAAAAATAAATCAAATATTTATGAAAAATATTGATTTTTTTATTCTATAGTAGAATATGTATTTGATTGTTTTTTATATTTATTCATGTTATATTTTTATATTCGGACATCCTTAGATCATGAACTCTCTATCGTGAATTTGATTTTACACTTCATGATAAATGTCGACTTTTTATCAATATTTATGATATCTTTGATTTTGCAAAATATTGATTACATTTCTTTTGTTTAAATAAAAATTTTTAGTTTGTAAATTATCACTGTCAAAAAGTTATTGAGTAATTTCCGTAATTAGTGCGAAAAAAAATTTATAAAAAAAGTTTACATCGAATGATTCAAAGTTGAAAAAAGTACTTCAATAATTTGGCAATTGGACAAAACTTCCTAGCTGAGTTAAAAGTTTGCGGATCATCGTGCCAAGCGGAATCAAGAGTTTGTAGGGTGTGAGGAAAAAGGGCTGATTACTGACATATTAGGAATTGAGCGGTATTAAAGAGCGATGAGATCGGAGCGAAACGTCTCTCACTTGTCGACAACTCAGACACGATATGTATTCATATGAAAATTTTGATAGAAAGTTCGATATACTTCGCAACTAAATCAAAGCTTTTCGTTTTCCTTTTTGGCAAAATATTCAAACCCTTTATCAGAAGTGTTTTTTTCTCTCCCTTGCTCAAAGAAGCCTAGCGTCTTAAGGTAGTTCACAAGTAAAAATTGTTTTCTGAAGAAAATTTTGAAAAAAATATATGTTTTAAATGAAAAATTTACAAATCGATTGATAAAAGAGA